>JAMKCH010055956.1:0-25081 GCA_023653785.1 Ophioderma brevispina
AGATATATAATCAATTTGCCAATGACAAGTGCTTTCACAATTCACCAGGATATGGAAGGTACATCCTTTGATATCCTAATGAAACACAACTCACCTCACAGACTCCATCCACTTGACCAACCTTCCCTGCAGACACAGACTGGATTCCACTTTCACTGACAGTTGCTTTCACCAGTTCACAAGGACAAGCAGGGGACGAATCCATTGTTATCTTAATAAACCCAACTCACCTACACAGACTCCATCTACTTTGACTCAACCTTCACTGCAGACACAGACCTGGATTCTACGGTCAACTAGCAAGTGCTTTCACCAGTTCACCAGGACAAGCTGGTACTCCCGCCATATTACCCTAATAGTAATGAAAATCCACTCACCTACACAGACTCCATCCACTTTGACCCAACCTTCACGCAACACAGGTGTGTAGACTAACATTTTAACAATTGCAGATGCTTTCACAGGACAAGAGGTACATCACACATTCCAGCTGACCTCCGGCTGGCAGTGGCACTCTGAGAACAATCTCCGTGAGCCATTTGGTGGATGGCTAAAGGTAGACGAGAAGGAAATTTTGTAAATTAATATCTTAAATAGCAAAACAGAAAAAATGATTCCCCAAAAAGCACAAAAGTAACCCAAACTGACTCCCGTCACTGAATTTAAAAAAAAAACAATCCCAACACGGGATGGACCCAAGCCCCCATTTTTTTCTCCGCACTTGTAGCTTTCGCCATAAATGCACATAAACGTCCCTAGTATGAAAATCGAGGCCACATAGTAAAGCATGACACGCTCGATCGCAAAAACCCATCATTCAATGAATTGATGGTTAAAAAATCATGAGCCAGTTGGTTTCTGTGTATCTATATATCGACACCTCAGTGGACAACAAAATACCTACATGGTAGGTATACCATTTGTGAGGTCACCACAAATTCGTCTCACCTATACAGATCTTATCATGTCCTACTTCCAGCATGGTACGAAAGTAGTCTATAGTGCTCCAACAATCTGGTATTCTGATGTCCTCTATTCCCCCAACATTTAGACATTAAATTTTTTATGTGAATGCAGAGAGACAATGTCTGGGGTTTCTAATATGATGTTAGGTTACAGTTAATTTAAGTCCAGAATTGAGTTTATAGCTAAGGCTAGTTTTTAGTGGTTGGTAGTGAATGTTTCGGGTTATGGTCTTAGTGTAAGAGTCAGTTTTTTTTGTATAAAGGTCCAAAGTAAAGGTTCTTTGGTTACTCTTACATTAGTGAATTTACATTAAAAATATCTACATTAATTTGCCTTAAATATCAAGAGATTAACTCTTAGTGTTAACAAAGCTCTAGTATTCATGACTTGTTGATTGAACTTCAAAACTTAACATCATTATACTCACAATCCATAAATAACTTATTTAATCTGGCCAGCAGAAATAATACTACCCCCATGATACACATTACCATCCAAACACCCACAACTGATCTGTGTACACACATAACTCCGTCCACAACCCACCCATCCGCACACTCGCAGCCTTCCCTACAGTGATGGTGGCATGTCTCAAGTAGATCAGGATCACGAACATCAACGCAGGACGCTGGGCAATCTCTGATGCAGGGTATATAGTGAGATCCTTCTGTACATTCATGCGGCAAAAGGACAATTATTATTTGCAGTTTGATGAATACGGAGGAACTGAATATCCATATTTTCAAGTATTAGTATTACCCTTAGTAATCCTCCTGCAATCCTACTCTATCACCCAAAACATCATGGGTTTATTCCACTGGTGTCCCAAGGGCGTAAAAGGGTTCTCTTGTCAGAGGGGCAATTTCCCGGTTTGAGGCATATTTTCCCGGTTGGAGGTGGTATTGAGGCAATTTTTCTGGTTGGAGTGTGAAAATTTCCCTGGCGATCAGGCAAAACTGGCAAAAAGGGCTGATTTAGTCATGATTTTTAAGGTTTTTGTCCCGGTCAAACCTCTGTGGTGTGGCAACCTGTCCCCTTGCACTCGGTGCTTACCCACGCAAATATACAAGTTAACCCCACTGTATCCAGCGTCACACATTTTGTGACCCTTTTGACCATACATAAATATTATTTTCACCTTCCACAAAAATATATTTTGACATTTAAATTTAATATGTAATAATGATATGTCTATTTTGTCACAGATCACAGTCATCCAGGTTCGGTGAGCTCCAAGATCAATAACATCGCAGTTTGATAAAGACACAGAGTCATCATGTCGAAAGCTCACGTAAGTGAATCTTTTTGCTGTGAGTAAAGGTTTTATTTCCCATGTTCATCACAACTGATATGTCAATTCAACCAACTTACGACAGAAATCGTCACTTCTCCATTGAAGAATCTCCACACAGTCCGCTTTGCATTCCTCATCATACTTAGCAATCATGCTGCAAGCAGGTTCCTCATCCAGCACAGCACACCAGTCAAATTCACAGTCATTTGTATATGGCTGTGGTGGTATGATGTCATGGCAGTGCCTGAATGGACCTGATGAAGAGACGTACATGATTAGTTAAATGATTTGTAAGGGAGTTTCCGTAACCTGACTCATCTGACACACTTTTTTCTGACGCATTTATGAATTTGGAAACCTTAACGATATAAACCTGTGCTGATTCCAATGAAGATTTCGAATTATAATGTGTCAGAACAACAATGTGTCAGATGGGTCAGGTTATGGAAACTCCCGATTTGTAAAGCAAATTGGGTGTCTCGAAAATTCTAAGGAGGTTAATTCAATAAAGGTAATACAGCAACATCAATGTTCCTCACATTATTTGCAGAATAAAGTCAATCAAGACTCCTCACATTATTTGTAGAATAAAGTCAATCAAGACTTTTTCTAACATGATCACCATATGTGATGCGATCTGGGAAAACCCGCCACATGGTGGGAAATTTATATTTTGAGTTTTTACTATCACTGCAGAGTTTGAAATATTAAGTTTCCATAACTGTTACTTCTTTCTTCTTTCACATCAAAAGTTACACCTTATACAATCTGACAAAAATAAAGTACAATATAACAGATTTTTAGCTATTTTCTTTATTTTTTCAAAACTGTCCTGTGCGACATGTGGCGGGTTTACCCAGATCACATCACATTTAGCAATATCAATGTTCCTCACATTATTTGTAGTTGACTTATGATCACCATATTAGAAAATCACCATAAAATGCCTTTAAATGAGTTCAAACATAACCAGTCTAGGTCAATGGTTCTCAAGATGAACAGCAGCAGTGGAAGCATCCAAAATGTCCCGACAGTACGTTGTGAATTGGCAATACAGTACATAGAAAAATGTGGGCAAGAGGCCAAAATCAAGACTACTAAATAGGCAGGGGGGTCGGACACGATCTGCTCAATTTGGGCATCTGGGATTTCCAAAGGGTAATTTAGGGAATTCTTATGTGTATTTTCTATGGCAGCCTCAGTCCCAGTGACATCACAAAATCACCTCTTAAATCTTCGTTCAAAAGATCTTAGTAATATCATGATAATTTAGGAAAAAAATTATTGACGTCAAAATCTGTCAAGGTTAGTAATGGATTAACCTCGCTGCAAAACAATGTAATTTCCAATAACAGTCATTTAAGATTTAAATATTCGTGAGCAGCTATAGCCTTTAATAAAGTCTTGTCCGATGTGTGTAAGAGCACCCTCCTACTGTGTACCATTAAGTCTTTGATAAAGACTAGCACTCAGGTTACGCCGGATGTTGATGTCGATTTGAATTCACCGTTGTTGTTAAGTTGGCATGTCCTACGCCATATAAATAGGTAAGACCTGTATTCCTACTAGAGCTAGATGCCATACAATTAGAACAACTTCCAGGCTAATATTAATAGCACTGTATACACAACAAAATCTCCTTACCATTTGGGTCAGAGATGATTGCACAGAATGAAGATGCCAATTGGCCTTGTGATCCAATCTCTTCGCAGGGGTGATAGTCATCTGTTCTTTCTCTGGTATCACATTCATGTGGATTGACAATCCAGCTATTGCCAAAATCATTGGGATTGTCTGCCTGCAATCGGTGTATATCATAGTACATATTAGTATCTAAATTAATAGTGAAAATAGGGCTGGCTTAATCAATTGACGATCTGCTGGCCCATGATTTGTCAACAAAAGAAAGATTTTTACAACAAAACATGTTACCAACAGAAGAGTCAATTGGGAGTTTCAGTTCAGTTCAGTTTAGTTTTTGAGGAGTAAGTGTCACAACTTACTCCTCTTATATTACATCCTCATGTACATTTATTTGTCAAGTGGCCCAGTAGATAGAAAACCTGAGCAGACCAAATGGCATAAAACTGAGCAGCTCATCGGGCAATTTCTGGAACTAGCCTATAGCCAGTCTGACCTGATTTTTGTGCCCTTGTTATAAACCATACTTCTGATTTTCATAATAAATTTATCACTCAAATTAGCTAATTAGATAAACAAAACAACATTTCTGGAAGCATCCATGTTGGGAAGTATCTTTTTTGCACCAATTAGCTGATATAAATTGACCAATCAGTTCATCAGTTCTTTTTGTTGACACACTGCTAAACTCCCCAGCACTCCATTCAACATCTTACAGACATGGCACACTGCTGGCTAGATACTCCAAGACGCAGACCATTCACTATCACAACCTAACTGACAGAAACTGCCCACCGGTAGCGACAGTCCATGTAAGGAATGGGTCCCCTTGAACAGGATTCGCACAGGTGTAGGTCGTTTCAACACAATAATGCACCGTGGGTGCTGTGACCATCTCCAGCCTGTCAATGTGGCTCTCCATTACAGAGTGCGGATCACATTCTCAAAAGTGCTCTACCTTTCGTCTCAGCGGGGATAATAGAAAACCTCTTCTCTCAACCTCAACCAACCTAACAGTGTGCTGACTCCACCACTTCAACAACATTAGCTGGCTGCCATCATATGCAAGACGTTTCAATTTCTCAAGCCCAACATTGTTTATAAACAATATCAACAAAAAAGATAGCCTAATAGTGTTCTTGTCGCTTAAAATAACACCTTCCCACATCTAGGTACATTTAGTGACCCCACTTCAAACTGTTAACCTTATTAATTCAGATATCTTTACAGAATAAAGTGCATGTATTAGTACACTTTATTCTGTAAACACTGCTCAATTCAGCAGGGTACAAGTGAATTGGTTGACACTAAATGGCCCCCAAGCCCCTTTCCCCACATACCACCATCCCATCGTCCCTTTTGAAGTCATCATCCTCCGTCCCATGTGCAAGTTCCACACAGGAGCCTTCATTGTGCATAACAAATTCTTCTTTGGCCGGTAAACTTCCACATCATAAACACCATCCCATCTCACCTCTAAGCCATAAGCAGTGGTAACAACCGTGAGAGCATAAGTGCAGTGTATTTCACACATTTTAAAGGGGATGCACGATTTAAGTATATAAAGTTTTTCATCTTAATAGAATGGCCTTAACCCCAAAACCCCATCTGTAAATTTTTGTGCTGATATTTCACCCCATTGGATGTGAGACTAAAAAGTGTGCATTTTGTAATCCCTGTACAGTACTGTTTAACAATTAATATTGATCGACCAAAATGGAGCACTCTTTCGCTCATAACATCCAGCCAAACATCATTTCACAGTGAAATTAGAAGCTTTCTTCAGACACCAAAATTTTGACCACTTTCGGTAAAGTCTGGGGTTCTGGGGACGAGGCTATTAGCAATTGGACCATGGCCCTTTAAGAATTTTGTCTGCCTTTTGGGAATAGTTTCTTGTGTTGAATGTGCAAAGTGACCAAATACACAACCAATTTCTTCATGGGAGTACCTGTGAAGTAGCTGTTAAGTAGCCACAGAGTACCCACCCGCACGGGTACCACATCGCCGGCCGCAAAAGTGGGGTAATCATCTACCTAGGTACACACGCAGTAGCTCAACCACTAATCACCCCATGCAGGAGTACCTGCGTGGGTACTCCCGTGCAAATGAGCTTTGAGCTCTGTATGATTATTTTACTATTTTATCCATTATTTAACATTTTGGTCACATATGTTTATATGTTTTTACACAAAATGTCACATATGGGGAGTTTTTGGAGATGCTCAACTAGATGTTACTAAGCTTGAAAATGATCAGAAAGTCGTAAGTCGAAACAAACAATGGAATGTTTGGCTCCCTCTATGGTCCAAACCGGTAAGAGAGTACCTGTGAAGGTATTCCAGAGTCGCTGCAGAGGTACTCCACTACTGGTGGCTTAAATGGTTTACCTGTCAGTCACCTAGCAGGCAACTGCAGAGTACACTATAGGATGGGTACTGTTAAGTAAATAGTTGCTACCCACCCAGTGCATTGTGTACTTCTCAAGTACTTAGTTGTAGGTACTGCATCAATAGTGCATCAATGGGGTACCCTTGCAGTAGAGCTAAGAGTATACATGGAGTAGCCTAAGCTCTGGGTTACACCGTGAGTAGGATCTTGCTGTGATATGTAAACCATTGCTAAGAGTTTCACTTACCGTGTCGTTAGCATCAAAAGCAATGTGAAGATCATCAAGCCAGAATGGACAGGAAATTTGTTGATCATCTAGGTGAACAACATTGCCTCTGAACAAAGTTACTTCCTGGAAATGAAGGGAAATGAAAGATTTTCATGAAAACTGATACTGTAGGAGTGCCAAAGTTTAAAGGAATATATAACCACTTTCTTGAAAAATATATATTTTTCTTTTGATTTGATATCATATTACTTTACTATAGGAAGTCCCCTTGGAAAATTTTTATGATTAAAAATTGCATGCCACGTTATTAACACTACTGAAAAACTACTACATACATTCCATATTACTTGATATTTATATAGTAAATCTGCATACAAAAATACAAAATCGGGCGCAGACCGCATGTGTCGCCTGTGGTTTGTAAATGATAGGTCTCATATGACCTTTGACTTGGCATGTGTGACCTTTTCCACATCAACAAAACTGAGGGGATCCAATGTTGTCACTTATGACTCCAAGTTGTATGGTTTCAACTGAACTTCAACTTACATTTTCAGCCTATCTACAACTTGCCCACATGACCTTTGAACCTTAACATGTTCCTTTGACCTCATCAATAAATAGGGATCCCATGTTACACCTAGGACTCATTTTGGTTCTAATTGAACTTCCACTTTCAATTGAGGTCAATTATTACAATTTCAGCCTATCTTACAACTTGACGTCACATGACCTTTGAGCTCGGTATGTGACCTTTGAACCCCTCAGTATGTGACCTTGACCCATCACAAATGAGGGATTTTATGTTGCACCTCTTCTTAGTTTAAATCCATCAATATGCGGATATTAGAAGCAAATGTTAACCCACTTAAGCTTGTGGGTCAACGTGTTTGTGTCCCTGGGCAAGACACTTAGTCTCAATTGTCTCGTCCACCCAAGCGATAATCGGGAGGCGCTATGGGGAATATTACAATCTAACTCTGATAGGCTTGTTCGCTTGTAAGGCAGTCTTGAGCAGCCACCTAATGAAGCAAAATGATTGTGACGATTTCTTAAGGCGGCGTAATTGTCAACCACGCTTTGAGTCTTTTTACGGGGATTAAGCACTTAACCATATAAAACTGGTTATTATATTATTAACAACGACAACGTGGACAAAGTGATCCCTACTGTGTCTTTCTGCCTAAGCAGTACACAACAGTTTACCACCAAAAATGAGATCCACATACTCCACATGGCCCATAAACCCTCACAGTCACTTTACTAGTGACTGCGCCCTTACATTCTGATGTACTTTTCATTCTGTGTTAACTTCAAGTATAAAATCTGTCTTGTGGGGGATGGGACCCTACAGAATGACATATCCTCAGTCCCCCATGAAGTCCATAGCGGACACATCCGGCTCACGTAATGGGGATCGCCACTGGCACTTGCCTTGCAACGTTCTGATAAATAGGTTTAAAATAATTGAGACCAAATGACAACATCTAATTGAAGTTTGGTTACATTATATGATGGTGTTCTGCAAAAGTGCAGTCTGCTATGACCACCAAATTTACAAAGTTGTGAAAATCAGATATTAAAGTCACATTTGACAATTATCCACTTCAAATTTGAAGGCACTCCAGGATTGACAAATTTAGCATAAGTATCAGCATGATCATAATTTTATCTAGACCCTGTAATATCAACAAATTTGGCACCAGAAATTTACTACCATTAAATCATCACATATTACAAGATTTTCATAATAAATATCATACAAATTGCATAATGACAAAATTTGCCACAGAAACCTACTACAATCCAAATGTTGATTAAAATGTCCTAACCCCAATCACAACACCCCTGTTTTATGGGTTTATTCCATTAAGGTTCCAAAATCATAAGTGGGTCACCTTACAGGAAACACCCCAGCAAAAGCGAATTAGAGAATAAAGGAGGTTGATTTTGGGAACCGTACTCTCTTTACGACGAATTGAAACCAAGGCGATAACCCCCCTCATTAACTTTAAGTGAAGAACGAGGCGCCGTGCCAAGTTCTTCCACGCAAAAAATGGTGTCGCCGGTGTCAATTGTCGTAAAGAGAGACCGGTTCCCAAAATCATATCTTTATTCTCATTCTTAAACAGCTTTAATCATTTAAAGTCATCTTCAACCCAATTTTGCAATCCTTTACGGCTTAAATACAACAAGAAAGGACTGCACCACCCAGTGACAACACTTGAACAACCCGTTGAAGGCAACGATCATACGCAACATTGGCAGGCACATATGAATGTAGCAAAATGCGGTATGACGTGAGCGCTTTAACCTAAAAGTAACGTCAAATACGCAGCGCGTACTGCCGGTTTCATTGTCAAATTGAACCCCGGCATCAGCCAATGAAATTGCTTACATTTTCACAGCTGATTAAGAATATACTAATTCCAAAATTTCATTTAAAATCCTGACATAAACCATTTTAACAGAGCATATTTTGTGTAGCCCACAGATTACTCTACAAAATGATTTACTGTAAACAACCCAAATTTAGTTTGTAGCAGAATGAGAAAGAAGTTAGCCAATATATTTTGCAGATGATGTGAGAAATATACACACTTTCTAATGATACCAAAAATCTCACCTTTAGGCTGAGGATAGGACAGTGACCCCATTTAGTTCAATGTTAACTACATTTGATTTTGTTAATAATCGAAAATGATTTGGAGATCCACTCCAAGTAAGAATAAAAATAACGACAACAGAGAGGGAAATATACTTTTCTTTACTAGAATGTCATGCCAATCTTATAAATACACTTGACTTACATATACAATTTTAATATAGTTGGAAGTATTCATTCGTTTTCCATAAAAAAAATCTATCAACCCGGTCTCGGGAATTTCTGTACCTGACCCATTGACACAACTTTTTTTCTGACACACACACTTTTTTTCTGACACACTTTATGAATTTTGGAAACCTTCAAACAGAATAAAGCACAGGTTTTATTACGTTAAGGTTGCCAAATTCATAGTGTGTCCGAAAAAAAGTGTGCCAGATGGTTCAGGATTTGGAAACTCTCTTGATGCCGTCCAACCTATTTCACATGTGTCTCCAAACCATAGTCCTGTGCATTCACAGCAGAGCCACCACCAGCAAGTCTGACACAAGTCCCTCCATGCTGACATGGGTTTATGACACAGGGTCATCTACAGAAATAATATTGCAAGAGTCATAGTGATTTCATCAATCATGCACAACTAAGACTACTATCACGTTGGGTGGATAGCTCATGAAAAAGTTCCCCTGATTAGCATTCAGGATAAGATTATGGTGTTATTTGAGGATTAGATTTGGTTAGTGGTAGGGTTACGTAGGGTTAAATTTTTGACCTATATCACCTATTGTTGGACGTGGTTTAACATGCTGATAATCTTGCTCTAAAGGGTAGGAAACATTGAACCCCCTGGACACTACCTGCCTATATATAATATATCAGCATTCTAAGCACTATTTTGATTGGTACATGGAAGTAATATCATGGCAATGGCCAATTGGAGAATACTGTAAAATGATGATATGGTTTTACACAGAGATAAAACCTGTTTGATTGTTACACTCAAAGGGCTATCCATGCTGTGTCCTGTAGAGTCATCATACAATTGTATATGGTGGTAAGTACTTGGGGGTAACACAATGGTACATGATTCTGGAAAATATGACAAAATTAAAATATTCTCAAATTTTGCCTTAAATTGAAATGCTGCTTTTCACTTGGGCATAATTCTATTATACCCTGTTCACCTACGCTGTTCAAATGTGCTTTAGGAGGCGTTTTGAGCACGATAGGCCATGATCGTTGCGATTTAACCATCTTTCCGTGCTAGACACACTGGGAAACTACTTCATTCCTAAATTGAAAAAATCTTTATGTAAACCAGGAAAAGTTGTATCCTCCCCAAATGAAAAAGGCACATTATTTAGAAAACTGAATAAAACTCAACTCAATTACTTCCAGAATGTCAGTGACCAATAGTACACGTCCACTCACGCGAACAATAGAGCTAGTGATATTCAACATCACCCTAAAACTCTTCAGATTTTTTTCTCATCAGGCATTCAGCACTACTACGAACTTTACTGTGGTAAACGAAACGATCATAAATAGGCAAATGAAGCCGTGACCCGGCGTCGCTGGGGGCATTTACGGAACACCTCACGATCTCAGGAAATCCGAGATTTCCGATGACGCGATACTATAAATAGGAGATTTGATCTCGCCCTGACAGGAAGGGATATCCCAAAGCACTGGCGCATTGTAATTTCCGAACACGGACTTCTGTTGGCTGCAGAATGCTGACATCCCCATGAAAATTGACCCGTTATCTTTCTTCTCTTTCTTCTTCTTCTTTCGTCTTCCTCTTTTTCCTTCGCCAAGTTTGGAAATTTGCTGTGCTACTTTTGAAATGATTTTGTGTGAAGTGACGCTTGATTGCCTTAATAGGTAAAGGAAGGGGAAAAAAAAATATACTAAGAAGAATGGAAACATGCAGATTCAAAGTACATAACGTTGCGTTTTTCAAAACCACAAGAGAGAAAAAAAAGAAAATGGGAAAGCCGCGCCTTGCGTTCATCAGTCTAGTTCTTGACGCCCGTTATCTTGCCTCCTCTCCCTGATATCGAATCTTATCTATTTCAAGCTAATGCTCCGCAGTAAAATCAAAAATGTCCGAGCCTGCCTGAACAAGTCATTGTCTCCTACAACATGAATCTCACTGTAAAACTAATGGTGAGCAATGTTTTTTCGTTCGGACATTTTGATTTTACTTTCGACATTATCTCTGAATATTGTGTCCATCGAAAATAACGGAAATTTTCGGAAAATCCAGTGGTACGTGCTTGTTTTAGATCAGGCGTGAACAAAGCACACTTCCTGTCATCGTGTGGTAAATTTTAGAGCAGGGCCAAATCGGAGTGGTACTAGGTTCTTGTGCATGGACCTTCCGCTCACCTTGTTTACATTCAATAGTGGGGGTTTCCATGATTAGGATTTTTAATGAAGTTGGAGGTTTCGGCATGCTATTTGAGGTATAAATAGGCCATGCCCACGAGATTTTTGATATGACTTTGGGGGATAAAGACAGGTATGCCCAATGGCAGGGTAGAAGTAATTATAAGTCCGCCGTAGTCATAGTCCGGCTACAACGGTACGTAATATAGCCCTTCGATTCATGACTCTTAACGAAACAATTAGTGTCATGTCCCACGCTTATTCCGTTAAAGCAATATTAGCACATGTTTGAAGAACGCCCCATTTTTTCAAAATTTGGAGATTTTTACACGATTGCATTGGTTACCTGCTAGTAAACTATCCTTGTGAATGGTTAAGCTCGAAAATGCTTGTGTCACAAACGAAGGATTTTGTACTAGAATAATTATTATCGGGGCCGGGATCCCGATAATATACAACGGCTGCTGGAAAACGGGCCTCCACTTGTTCAATAGCCGGGAAATAGCGCCATGTACGTGGTCTACGCTCATCCTTAGTTTTTGTTTTTAATAGTTCAGGCAGCCAAGTTTAGAGGGTTACTTTCTCGAGGTGGCACTATTTCATCATGGACGGACATAACACGGTAGCATTTTCCAGCTCTGTCGTTAAGTCCAATCTGGGATCCCAAATCCTAATTACAAAATCGCTTATTTTGTGATCAATACGCATTTTTGCATTCTTCGTTCGCAGGGTTAGTTTCCTAGACAATTACCAACGTAACTGTGCAATATATCAAATTTTTGAAAATTGGGGGCGCCTTCAAAAAATTTGCTAATTTGCTTTTATGTCCTTTGAGCCCGGACTGTGGTTCCCGCTGGACTATCTGCGTTCCACCGGCTTTAACCCCATTCATTGTTACTAATTTTACTACTGAAAATGCCAGAATTCATTCAACCTCAAATTTGTGTGTGTCACACCCTTCACAGTCACTAACCCTGGCATGTTGCCATTATGCAGAGTTAAACATGAGTTCATAATGCCCAGGGTTTCCACTCAAATTCTTTAATTAATCATGTTCTTTGTTTTCTTGAAAAAGCGTTTACTAAAATTATTATTCACTTCCGATCCATTATTTCGGACCTCTTTGCATTCGTCTTATTTGCCGTAAACAATGACATATAAAATGTGACCCATCTTAACCAGTTTACGAGCCTTTAGTACATACGAGGTAAACAACTGTGTCAGTAACAGTATTTGTCAGCCCTCAACAATATTGATATAAACATGAAATGATAACTGTCCAGAACTTGTCTTGTTAATCAAATTGGTACTAATTTGTTTGTTTTTTTCCGTGACAGTTGCCCCATGGATATGGATATCCCACTCAACAACTACTTGCTGGAGCATTGTGTTTTGCCAAGAATTATCCAGGTGTACCAGTGACAGTAAATCATACGGCCGATCAATGAACCAAATCAAATTAAATGCCAATTGTCACCTGCAGCAACCTTGCAGAAAGAAAAGACAAGGACATGAATTAAACTATTAAGTTTTTACAATCTACAGGATAGTTATCAATTCCATTTTTGCCTATATATAATGCTTGCTGGCATTTCTTTCTGCGATTAGTTATACTCTGGCTGTATTTTTTTGACACAACCAATGGCGTCAAACCGCGTGTTGATCCTTGAATGTCTACGTGAACGCGACGGCCGCCGGTTTTAGCGGGAACACGCGTACGTCTGAAGTGTCAAAAAATTATGAGCAAGAGTAATGAATTTGTAGTATTTTGGCAGCTATTTTTTTCCTGCAAAGTTTGGTATAATTACCACCTTATACCCTTTGCCCTACGTGTCTGTTTTTTATTGTTAATGGCATAAGACAACATGCAAATAAAGTGTATAATTTATTATGCCAAAATTTCATAAGAAATAGCCACCCAATTTTGGCAGGTCAGCGATTTTTAGTCCATCCATGGCATACCCACAATGCAGTTGTAACAGTGATGGATACGAAACGTTTCACCGTCCTCAGTTCAATATGCAGATCAGTAGGACTACACAAGGCTTGGACCAGGCTGCTAAGGTAGTTTGTCCATTGAACATTGGGGAATACAATTGGAGATGCATGCTCATCATTGCTATTCAAAATTAAACCTCTTAGTCCTGTCCGCGTGTGTCGTCCATTCACATCTGTACCCGTTTGTTGACATCTTAGCATAGTCCTACTTATCTGCCTACCGTATTACGAACAGGATGAGAGTTTGACAGTATCCATCACTTTTGCAAAGATGTACGCCTATGGTTGGCTGAAAGAAAAAAAATGGCTACCACTTTGGCGGGTCGAAAAAGGACAAACATATTTTTTGTGGCCTTTTTACCAAACACTGCAACTCAAATCAACATCACAATTCTCTTTGAACATTATATAATTTTGTAGTATATTTTATTTCACGATAATTCTTACACAATGCACATCATCAAACAATTTTTTACACGAAGAATACTCCATTGGCATTTACTTCATTTGAAAAAAAAAAAAAAATAACAATAACTAATCTTTGGAGTATGTGTTTTCCTGGTTATTTCTGGGAAGTTTTGTATTGGAATTCATTCCCACTATGCATTGGGCATATTGCATAACCAAGGGAATTAAAACCTCTGCTGTATGCAATCACTCCATTGCATTGTGGGAACAAATTTTCATACAATTGACTTCCCGGAGAACCACGCAGAATCCATGTATTAATAATTGTAATGATGCTTCAATGCTTGTAGGCTTATGATAGTTGACTAAAGGAAACAGACTCAATGCACCCATGGGATTACACGCTTTATTCCGTATCATACATTTTATACTATCATAATACACCTGTAATCCAATGGGTGCACTGAGAGCCTGTTTTGTTTTGTTTCGGCAAATATAATAAGGGCCCCCTTATAGATAACTTCAAAATAATTTTAGAGAAAACAATAATTCTTGCCACCTCTCATGAAATTGTTGTCTGCATAATAATAAAGCAGACACTCGATTAACAATGAATCTTTTAAACTCCGTGTTTGCACAATTATTGTATGTCACTATGTGCACAGGTTATGGTGAATATAGTTTTTTTAAAATATCTATTTACACTTGTACTTTGTTTTTAGTCGTTCGGTTGTAAACCATTTACCCAAACTAAGATGCTGCTTGTTTGTATAATACAATATACTTCATGATAATTTAGGCAGTCTGAGTAACATTCTTGTGGAAGATTGCACATATTCAAGAAATTACAAAGTAATTGATCCCGCACAGAAATTGTAAAGCCGTCATTGCACAGGTTTTTACCCTCTCTGACATATCCTCCTATTGAATTTTGGCTATACTTGAAGCTTGATAAGGCATTTACCATTTTCCCAATCAGTGAAATCTAGACAGGAATTTTTCAGGATGACAAAGGAAAATTTTAAAAAATGCCGTATTGAATCCAGAGTGGCTTGCTCATTTCGCAAAACAAAATGGGCCACAGAGACTCATTGGCTTACAGGTTGAATTTTTGTCATGCATTGAAATTATTATGATGGAATTAACATGTAATCCAATGAGTGTACTGAGCCCGTTTCATTTGTGTCCACAAAAACCAGAGTCGTCTGAGTTGGCTTACGATGCACGTGCCGGTTGTTTTTATTTTATTAAATTTGCTGTTTCGTCAACTCTTAAAAAACAAAGCATGTCATACTAGTCAGTCCACTATTTTCTTTTAGGAATTCACATGAGACTGGTGACAGGGAATTAAATATTTGAAAAATTTGTATGAATTCCAGGTAAAGCTACAATTAATCATTTCGGTTGGCATTTAGTTAGTAAATAAGCATAACAACTACTTTTATATTTTTTATAACAAGTTTGCAAATTTAAAAAAATGTTGTTTTACACACACTACTGCAAAGTATGCAGAGTCACTATAGTCTATGAGTTTAGTCATTTTTTTTAATTTTGATCCCATGGAAAATTAAAAAGGGCCCAAAACCCCAAGAAAGCTCAAAAAGGATTTTTTTTTGGCCAAAATTGTAAGACCCTGGGGGAGAAAACTTTTTTTTTTGGCATTTTTGCCCTTATCAGGGACAAGTATTGTTTAGAAAAATGAATTACCGCATCTTCCCAAAATTAAATACCATATCAGTCTCAGAGAACATAGATCCAGCAGTAATCCCCATCAAGCTTGTTTAAAACAAAAGTCATTTATTTTACATTATCTTTGGTTTAGTGTCCCTGTGTGTCAATAAAAAACACTTTTGTTAATAGTTCAGCATAATTATTGTCTATGAATGCTCCTCCATCCAGGAATTTCAAAGAGATCTCACAGATTTGTTTGTGACCATTGTTCATTCTTCATGGCAACAGTGTAAGCAGGCAGGATGACTTCAGTGACCTGGAAATACATAAACACAATATTGTAAAATCGTTTAAGTAAAATAGGTCTACATTTTGATTTTTGTGTCGGTCTGCAAAATTGCAGAAGGCACAACTGTGTGTGTGTGTGTGTAGTGTGTTAGCTTGTGATCAAATGTTAACCCTTAATATATTGCATGCCGTATGAGTTCTGTAAAGGGCTAACATGATGTAACTTGTGGAGGAGGGGTGGGGTAGATCGCACAACGTTGGCGCACAATGGTTGTGAAGCTTGCTTGTTGTGATGGCTCGCACTTGTTGTCACAACGCTTTTGCTTAATACATGCCATTGTCGGTTAATTTTTGAACACGTCACAGAATTCTAATTGGCCCAAATCTTTTAATTTTCTATTGTCGCATGGTTTGAGAAAGGTTTCAACGCTATGAAATTTTCGGCAACGTGAAATTTTTGCAGCGTATTTTCACAACGCGTTGCTCCTTTCTTGACATGTTGCGGCAATAACATTATGACCCATACTGCTGCTATAGGAATTGTTACCTCCTTTCCATATTAATGATTGATACTAGATCGTCCAAACAAGAAGTCCTATGTCCCCCTCCACGCATTCTGCAACCAAACCTGTAGTTTAAATCCCTCAACTCCTCCAAGGCTGTAGAAGTTGTTAGGGAGGGGGACCATAAGAACTCTTTGGCTGTGTGACTATGTGCAGACCATGAACTGAGCTTGTGCTACAATACTGGCCACACTCTCAGTCGTCGAGTCAAAACTATTACGGTCAAGGACTCGGTGGAGTGTTGGCCAGTATACTATTATACCTCCATTTTTTGGTATTAAATGCAATGAATTAAAAAAAATCTCACATTAAGTTGGCTTGATATCATCAGTAACAGACTCTCCGTAGCCTACCGCATGGTCATGGCATTTCACAAAGCTTCGCATATTCATTCTGTCATGACTTGAAATTCAGGCTGAATCATGAAGTACCCGGTCACAAACTCTTTGGCATTATCCTCTCGCGATACCTCCCCTACCCCAGGTCTGCGAAGAACGGATTATTTATCATGCACGGCGCTCAAAATATTATTCCGTGTTCTAATGCGGTACCGTTCGAAGAAATGCCCCTTGTGAAGTTGAATCGGCAGTGTACACGGTTCTTAATACAGCCACAGTGCCATCGCTGCTGGTAAACACGGCTGAAACATCGACAAACTTCGAAAATCGGAATCTTCGGCCGAACTTCGGAATTTACTACGTCACGGAATTTCCCTAACTGTGATCCCAATATGGAATTAATTATACAACACGCAAGCGCAGTTGGACAGGGAGTTGTATTTATAATGAGATTTGATTTAACATTGCGGCTATGGGACAAAGATGTTAGTGTGCAGGTCCATTGTTACTGCCCACATAGCTGAAAAGATTGCAGCTGTTATCACCTCCCGTATTGAGCTCTAGTATCTGTTCATAACATAAAAGGCAACATACATCGCTCATGATTTTTAAAAATGTAGGTCGCTAAATACCATTGCGTTTCTTGGTAAATTGAATAGAAGTAGGGTTTTAAAGACAATAACTTGTGGATTTAGGTTATGCATAAATTAGGTCATCCCTTGCCATGGGCTTTTCTTTCATGAATTTTGTCAATTTACATTTTCTTTTTGAAAAAAAATTATTAATCATATGGTCAAAGTTAATTGAACACACAGTAAAATCTCAAGATTTCTTTATCGCGAACGAGGAAAGAATTCACGCCAATTTGACAAGGTCATGCGTGTACAATAACAATGGACCAGATGTAAAAGAATGCCAAATGCGTTCCGGGCTGATTATTAAATACTATTAGCTCCCTTGTTCGCCTAAGCATGTTGAGGTTATGTTTATTCATTAGTTAACAATATTCTAGAAATAAATTGAGTTGACATTTTATTCATTTTTCTAAATAATGTGCACTCCTTTTATGTGGGGACACAGCTTTTCCTGTTTAAAATAATATTGTTTTAATTTTAGTGAAGGAAATAAGTAATCCCCAGGTCTGAAGCACGAATATTTAATTAATTAGGCCAACATTATATCATGCACCATAGCCTAAGATGGCACAAATCACAATCTGATGACTATAACCCGCTTATTGTTCAGAAAGACAAACTCAGTAAACTTATTGATGATGCTAAAGGTGACTTTTTTACTGACAAATTCCTTTTCTGAAGTCCTAAGTCATTTTCATAACACTAAAATGTCTTTTGAATTCATTTTCAAGAGCTTTACCTAGAGCTATCTCTAAAAATTATATAATTTTCAACAAAGTACTTTATTGAGGCATATCATTTTATTTTCTTTAATAGGGCTCTAAGTTCACGTTATAGTATAATTTATAAGTACCTATATTTCTGTTTTCAAGTTTTTAATACAGGTGTTTAGACTTATATTCAGTGTTAAGCAAACTTTTTTTACCTGCTAGCCAACAGCATTGCCATCCATTCAAATTAACACTTCTATCGGCCTTAAAATACAACCATGCAGCATCCCCATCAATGCTGAAGGATGGCGCAACATAACCATCGTAAGCATGTACTCCTGGAGTGTTCAAATCTAACGGCAGTCCAAAACCGGCCCCAGCAAACAGGACATCTTTGTCTTCCTCTATTTCGAAGTGTTCATTGCATGTGAAGGATATCAGACTAGCACCGGGTACCTCAACGAGATAGAGGGCGGCATGGTCAGCAGTGTATGGCGCTGGATAATTATGAGACTCAAAACATCCCTGGGCGCAGACTGCACCTTGGCATTCTCCCAGCACATCATAACCTGCAGAAATGAAAACAAATTAAACAATCATAAGTTGTGACATGGGGAACATGCCAAAGGAAAACATTTGGCATCTAAACCATTTAAGACAATAAGTTGTACAATTGCCTTACTAATCCCACACCATACAACTACTCACCGTCACCACCGGGACATGTAATTGCAATGCACTCTCTCCCATCTCCTCTGAATCCTTCACTGCAGTAACAATCCCAAGTCTCATCCCTTAGTTCACACACTGCGTTTACATCACAAAATAGATTGTCTTGACAGTTTAGAACACCATTTGTACAGCTGCATTCTTCTTCACAGTTTGGAGTGATCCAGGATGAGCCCGACTGAAAGAAACAGAACACATATACAAACATGATATTGTTATACCTTATACCAAATATGATATTGGAATACATTAGGGATCATTTTAAAGCGCCAATATTGCAGATCATTGCAGATGTAAAAATCTCAATTTTCAAAATTTGCAACCTGTTCCTGGTTTTGTGGGAGCAGGTCACATTTTAGATGTTACAGATTTGTCAGTATACAGAAAAAAATACAGAACTGTTCATCTTTTAATAAAGAAAGAGTTAAGTAGATCTGTAAAAATGCCCTGATTTTCTAACAGAGTAGAGTGCACATGGTGTATTATCACTTCCAAGTACCCGCCATATTGTGAGGACACCACACTGCAGACTACATCAGGCCTGTGAAACTCCTATATTTAGCACGTACAAAGCCAGGAACTGCTGTTATAGTGCTTCCGCGCAGTGTGGGGATAGCATGGTTATGATAATGGCATAAGTAGACTAGTGAAAGATTGCTTGTGATTGTAACACATACGGAAAATTATATCCAACAAATGCGATTTCATCTTGAAAAGAAAAAACAATATTTATCAGATAAACACAGCTTACTATCTTCGATTTAGATTTTACCTTCTTTAAAAGCATCATTGAACATGTAAACGTTACAATTTGTACCATTCTTATCGGGTCCTCATCAAGTCCACCAACATTTGAATACTGCCCTCAACATTGAGGGATAGCCGGACCGAGGCCTAACTCAGACGGGGTGAGTCTCCTCTCCTGTTATTATAGACTCCTGACTACATCATTACACATTTTTTGCTTCCTGTCAGGGACACAATATGTTGAATTCATTTCCCCTTCCCTAGTAACTTACAGGATGGTACAGTCCATCCTTGGTGCATCCACAGTCTTCAGGAAGAATACACTGATCCCCCTGCTGGACTCTCCCTGGTGCACACTCACAACCCTCCCGGCAAAGACCGGTTTGAGGACAGGAATTCAGGTCCGGATCAGCACAGGTTGCAGGGCAGGGGTTGACACAGGTGTTGTAGATAGTACCAAATGGACAATTCAAACCTAGGAAAGAAAAAAAAATCCAAAAATGTACATTTATGTCATCAAACAGATTCAACTTTCGCACAAGTATTCTAGACACTGTTGATGGAATATGTCTCTCAATCTCATTTTGTACTTTAAAAACAGATTACAGAGTTTCTTTGCCTTTCAATGTTTTAAAGAAAGACTTTCATTTAACAAGGCATTGTTACACAGTGAAATTGGCAAAATGGTTCACTTTTGTTGACATAATGGTCCCACCACCATATTCCACTGATATTTTAGTGGCAATAACACTGAATATAATCATGAGCTGAATTTTCATTGAAAAACACCGGTAGTAATGGATAATCATAGAAAACAACAGTTATATATAAATATAATACAAAAATATAATTCCATATTACAGCATTTTTTAAAATTTTATTTTGCCACCCAACCTTGTAAGAAATTAGAGTAAAGCAGGTTATGAGTTCCTTGACATCATGGCCAACCACAGCGTTAGTCTTTTATCATTAACAGACCATTATGTAAGAACCGAATTCATCAGTTTCCAGTAAGCCGATCCTGTGCAGTAACTTTGTACCATAGCCACAATGTGTTTTGTAAAGACAACAAAGGCCTAGTCTCCACATCAGTGGCATAGCTAGGATTTTGATATGGGGGTGGGGGCAGTGTTGCATCTGAACCAACAGAATATGGGTGGGGTCCAGGGGTCTGCCTTAGCGCCCCTGGTGAGATCCAGGGGCGAATCCCCAGTTGGGGTCCAGGGGGTGAAGCCCCCTGAAAATTTTGGGTTTTATATGCTTTCAGTGTCTTCTGAGGACTAATTCTTGCACGATTTTGTAAAATTTACTTGCTGCACCCTGACTTTTGAACTTTAAACCTATACTTTGCTGGCAATCTTCAAGTGAACCGACGAGCTCATCTCAACCGACAAAATCAAATATTGGGACCCCACCCCCCTTGCTACGCCACTGCTCCACATGGCTAAGGATTGAACATCCACCACATGCAAATATGCAGGAACTCTCACTTAATTTGAAATCTACTATAACAACAAACAAGCTGGCAATACTCACTGCACTCGGGGTGATCTTCACGCCAGTTATCGTAATTGATGCCTTGTCCGGACACATAGACTGCAAACGCAGCTATGCTCTCACAGTGACCAGTGTCAGTGAACCGCTGAGTAGAGCAGGAGTCGAACAGGCAGTTATCATGGAAGGCATCTGCATCAGGTAGGTCTGCTCCATCACCAAAAGGACCTGTGATAATTAATAATGATAAAAATGTTCAACCTTGATTTTGACTTGCAAAACTTATACCTTTCAAAACATACACTTCAAAATATCAAAAACTTGCAATTCAAAAACATGGAATAACATGATAATTTAAAGGCACTATCAGTTATTTGCTACATTAGAAAATCAAAAGTCATCAAAATCAGGTTTTTGCATGTCTGTAATAAGTATAGGTATCCTAACATTTTCTACAAGCAATAAGACCAAAAGCAACCTAATATTTTAGTCATTAACTGTCTGTACAGACACTTTTTACAACATGTAAATGAATGGCAAACCATATCTTTAAATACTGCTGTTTTCTTCTTTTTCTGTCATTTTTTATAAATACTATATAGAAGCTCAGAAAAACTGGCGAGCATTGAATTAAATAAAGACAAGAAATTCATGGTCTTGAACCTGGTCCTCTCGCTATCTAGGCTTGAGATTTACCACAAGACCACAGGGGACTGTGTTTACATGGATACCAGTGAAACAAGCACTAATGTTAGGGAGCAGGACACAGCCTACTCAATTTGGGCATTTGGGATTCGGGGTTGGGATTTCCAAACAGTAATTTATGAAATTCTTACGTTCATTTTCTACGACAGCCTCAGTCCTAGTGACATTACAAAATCACCTCTTAAAACCTTTGTTCAATAAATCTTAGTAATACCATGATAATATTAGAATAAATTATTGTCTTCAAAATCCGACGGGTTAGTGGATTAACCCCGCTGCAAAAATAGTGTAATTCAGTCATTTTAAATATTCATGACCAGATAGCCTTTAGTCAAGTCTTAGTCCGATATGTTTATGCGTGTCCTCCTACCATTAAGTCTCTGAAAAAGACCAGCACTTATGTTACACTGGATGTTGATGCCGATTTGAATTCACTGTTACTGTTAGGTTGGCATGTTCTACCCCACGCGTCAATAGTATTTTCTTCACAAAATTTGTCTTCAAGATAAAAATAACAGCAAAATCTTGTCAGTTTGAAGTATATTTACCTTCAACATCTACAATAATGCCACACACAGACTCTGCTTGTTGTCTTATCTCATCATTGTTACATGGGTCATCTCCTGGTTGTTCACTGGATTGGCATTCATCAGTGTTGTATGTCCAACTATTGCCAAAATCAGCTGCATTATTAAACTGTTCAGGAAAGTAAATAGCAGGGATGGGGAAATACATGTGAAAGGGCTTCATAAAAGTAATTGAGAATAATCATAATAATGAAAAACAAAATATTTTTGAATTTGTATTAGCATAATCCCTGTTCAATTCTTTGAGAAAATGCAATACTATAGTCAAGCCCAGGCCAATAGCCTGGATTTATTTTAGGGTGCAACTTTTATGAAAAGCTGATTTTTTAACCTCCTGGCTACAGGCCTGGTCAACTCGCAATATTTTCAATAGTTAAACTTTGTTTAAACTACCCTTTCCAAAATTAAACTTTGTCTAAAAGGGTAAGAAATTTACTGGCTTTTTTGTGCCTTTCCAATAAATCCCTTAAAGAGACATCAGGACATTTCCAGAAAGAAGCGCTCCCAATTTTTTTTAAATCCATTCTTTTGCATATTTGGAATGCTTACCAATGTATTAGATCACACCTGAAATGAATAAGCGGAACATGGCGCCTTTATGTAATAAGATGATGATTTAGTATTTTCTGTCGTGCACGAAAGAAAATGAAAGCGTGGTTTTCTATAGGGGTGATTGCGATAGCAGGCAAGTTCAAAACAATGTTTGCAGTTTTCTTTGTACTTGTTTGTCCAATAAACTTTCGAAATGTTCTTGGTAGGCAGTCTACAACCGATCAAGTGCAAATTGAGAGAAATTCATATCCTCAAAAAAAATCTCCTCATGTCACTTTAAATGAGTATGAGTGAAAGTACTAAAGTTTGAACTGTGAAAGAAGAAAAACAGGGGACCAATTCCACATGCTACATGTAATATGATTGGATAAAACTTGGGGACAGCACCTATATATTACATGTGTTCTATGGAGTATCGCAAGAATTTTAGGGGTGCAGAGGGATCATGGAATTTGGGGGTGTCCCTCCTCCACTCCCACTGCCCACAGCATGCACCAAGGTAATTCAACGATGTGGAATTATTTGGCTAAATTTATCTTCCATTGCAATTCATGATATTTGACTAGGTTAACCCCCTTTATAACCCACAAAATCATAGCTGGCTTCGCCAACAATTCTGCAGTGAACATATGGAAACAATCGCCTGCTAGTGGTGCTAATTTTAAGGAAAAAAAACTTTAGTAAAATTTAGCCTAGGCCAGTGAGGCAATTAAGGCACCAAGCAGGGCTCTTGTTTCAGCATAGAGCACTGGCTGCTATTTCTGTTCCATTCCACTGCACTAAAACTAGAGGAGCTCTAGGTCAGAAGTGACCCAGTTGGTGATAGAGGGGTTAAAAATAAACCCATTGAACCTTGTATCACTACATAGATTGTTGAAGAGTTACTTACTCTTGCTTTCTATACAAAGTGTTATAAGTTAAAGCAACACTGGCACATTTTCAGAAAATATGAAATTCCTTCAATTTGCTCGCAAATGATAGTCCAGGCCATTGGAAGAATAGAGATATATTTAACACATTAAAATAACAAACCCCAAAACAGATAGGGACATTATAGCTCAAATCAGGTAAGCGCTCGACTCCAGTGTATGCTCATCCATGCGTATAGGCGTGCGTTCGAGGCCTGTGAGATTCAGCTATCTTGTAATTTCCGTGGACAAGAAATTAACCGCTTAGTTGTCTCGATTTACCCATGCGATATTTGGGAAGCTGATCCCGGCTGCGATGGTTATCTCGATGTATGTTTGCTGATAAGGGAAAGCGCTGATCCCGATCTGCTGCATCCCTTGAAATGATGCTACATGGTTTATGGTATGGTTGGGCCACAGAGATCAGCGACCATTTGTGAAAGCGCTTAGAGGCCAATAGCATAAGGCGCTATATAAATCTCTGCTATTATTATTATTAATAAGAGGCTAAAGACCTCCAGGTAATTTGTAGGCTAACTTTTAAGTTTGCTGCAACTTTAATTGACAAATGGGTCTATTACATGAATATCATAGACTCATACTCACTGATATTAAAACCACAAAGGTCACAGACTGGTCAAACAAGGTGCATGCCATAAGAATCAACTCTGGCATATGTTTTCTTGCATTAAATGCCATTTCCGCATCATCTGCTGAATTAATGTCGCCGGAGTCATTAATATAAAATGGTTCTGTTTACCCATAAGCGTGTTGATTTGGGCTTAATAATTAAAGGCGAGGGCTAATGTATATAAAAGCTTAACAACCATGCAAAAATATTAACTTTGAAAAATCAAGAGAGCACACTATTTTCCAAATGTACCAGTGTCTCTTTAACAAAATATTCCTTACTTGCACCCCAAGTGGAGACTGGAAATCATCCTGGTTGTCCTCATTATAGTTTCCACACAGTCCACACAGGTTGTCCTTCCAAGCACTATCAACACGTATCTCGACACTGTACATGCCATTCCATGAAACCTCGAAGACATTCCCCAGTCTGAGAATCTACAGGATTGTTTATCATACAAATATCTTTATTGCTCTTCAGCATTTTTCATGGAAAGATCATTGCAAAACAGTAGAAACCTACTGAACTCTTCCGTGTTCTGAATGAAGCATCTACATTCTAAAGAAATCTCCTGCCGAATCCCCATACTGGGTCCCAAAC
>JAMKCH010055960.1:0-33333 GCA_023653785.1 Ophioderma brevispina
GTGCACTAATATGCAAAATATTTGAAAGCATGTTTTCTGTTTTATTCAACACATATTCCGAAAAAATACATTTTGTTTATTAATAGTCAAGTATACTGGGCTTCAATATTTATTTTGAGGCAATAATAGCCGTAACAGCCATAGCTCATTGTACACACGTCTACCTCTTTCTACATGCATACCCCAAAAGTGATCAGAAATCAATTACTGCAGGGCATTAAACGTTGTTTATGACCCGCTCTCAACCAATCACAAACGCGGAAATCTCCTAATGATGTGTGAATTGCAGTTTGCACCTGGTGTACTTGCGAGTACTCAGTTCTAAACGTGACGAACAGCGCGTCGACTTAAGCGTACCGCGTAAACGCACTTCCGTGAACACTGCGCCGGGCGTGACGCGTTAATTTGCATATCAACTCTGGGTTGATAACGAATCAACAACGGTACGCTCCTGTACAAGGAGATACGGTGAGTTGTTGAAACAACAAATCAAGTCTTGTTCTGTAAGCTTACTCCGTGGCGCAGCGGTCTAAGCGATAGACATTATTGATTTTACTTTTGGATAGTCTGTTGTTGTCAGTTCGAGTCCGGTGGTGGCCCACCACTTTCGGCATTATGCTAGTATTCAATTCTGGTGGTCATTCTCTTTAATTTTAGTTATGTAGGCTGTACAAGGATGCTTCTCTGGGTTCTTTTACGCGGTTTTCCAGGAGTTTTTACCAGTTAAAGGTTTCTGAGTGATGCTGAATGGCATCTTTATAAAATTACTGAATGCAAAGCAGTAACTCATTCTTTTCTTTAAAAACGTAAAATAGCAGTGTATATTATCAACAAAAGGAACTAAAATACATTTCCACAATTTTATGCCCTTTTTAATTCTATTCTTTGTGAAAAAGGCCTAAAATTGCAGAACCTTACAATCTGAATATCTCACTAACTGAAGGAGATAAAAACGTCTTTAAGAAAAACGTTTTAAGTATAATAAGTATATATCTAATATAAATTTTGATAGCCCATTGACTTCAAGCTTTCCATATATTTTATTATCAATGTTAAAAACAACATAGACAACCAAACAATTACCTGAATATATCGAGAAAAAAATCGACTTCGAGTACTTTAATTATAAACAGTGTTCAATACTGAAATTTTGACTACCTATAGATTAATAAATATATTCACCAGTGTGATTAATAAATATATTCACTAATGTTCAATATTTCCTAAACACTTTGCTTTACTTAATAGTTAAATAACACATCACGTTCCAGGTCGACAGCGATACAACATACAACGTATGTAATAATCACACACACTCAACTAAAGTGTATAAACTGTTCGCAGAAACAGGATTTTCTTGCAAATTGACCAACTTCTACTTGCACAGCTATTTAATGTTCACAAAAATAAAGGAAATCTACCAAAAAACGTTGGCAACGTAAAAAAACACCAAGTTTTAAAAAGAGTACGAGCCATATAAAGTTAATAAATCTAAAGATAGCACCAAGTATACTCAAGTGCGTCTGCCCCATTGGCAAACTTGGTCCCATTTCTTCTGCAATGCAAAAAAAAAAATGCCCCTTTCCCACTATCAACCTCCATACAGACTAAATATAAATTTATAGATTTCATGCTAGAGGCGCTGATGTAATACCGACCTCAAAACAGTTGCTCTTCTTGTGAGGTAACCAGAGCAGCGGGAACCTTCCTTTCGTCTTTAGTACTCTTCTTCCTACCAGAGAGAGAGAGGTCTCTGAATCATTGAAATAAGACCAATCTCCAACAATAAGAAATCAAGCAAGAAAACAAACGAAACTAAACAATATCAACTTGAACCGTATTCAAGTCAGAACAAGACGGCCTTTACACAAGAAATAGGAGTACTAATTTAGTAGAGGCATAATATGACACATGTCCTATACAACCTTGAAAAAATTCTAATAAAAGGACTCTTTGTATATTCTGGTAGGCCTATATATGGATAATTACCAAAAAATTTGTCCCGCCTTCTAGTTGCTGCGTTGGTCAGATATTCAAGGTCAAAGGTCAACGACCTTTATACGGCCTATGATGGGTTATAACTGCTCATAAAAAAAAAAAAAAAAAAAATCCTTTAATGAAATATGGACGTTCTCAACAAAAGAATTCGGAAAAGAAGAAATGGGACCAAGTTTGCCAATGGGGCAGACGCACTTGAGTATACTTGGTACTATCTTTAGATTTATTAACTTTATATGGCTCGTACTCTTTTTAAAACTTGGTGTTTTTTTACGTTGCCAACGTTTTTTTTTGGTAGATACAAGTACAACCCACTGAACTTAGCTGTGTCCTTAGTAGATGAGCTTATTGTAACTCATAGTGTTTGAAGGGATGCAGTGCAGGAAACTTAGAGGGGAATAACACGCTAAGTTTTGGTTTACATGTGTGATAAATCATGTTGAAACTATTCCAAACAGTGACAATATTACAAGAAATTAATTAGCTAATTAGATGACAAAAATGAAAAAACGATGGGCATGACCATGTTACCGATAATCTGACGGCCAATGTTTACAGTTTGGCCATGACATTGTCAATTAAAACTGTTTAATGGGCCCTTTCACGGGAAGAATTGATTTTGTGAACAAGTGCCCGTTATAAAGATTGGGAAGCAGATCACAGGTGTATCTATAGAGGGCGTCCCAGGGAATGATAAAGTACCCATCCTACAAAAATATATTTTTGCACCTGAAAAATCACTGCATTTGGTTAGTTGGTTTAATACCAAACAGAAACCTTCCTTAAGAATTTGAATCGTGAAAATCTTTACTAACCAAAAAGTGAAAAATACCTTGCAGCGGTGTTAGAGATGCTGATTGCCATCCTTTTGGTAAGGTGGAAAAATTACCAAGCCTTTTTTTGCAAACAAGTATAACCCCTTCGGACATTTGTTAGCAGATTGTACTTATGCTTTTGTACCAATAGATAGCTTTGCCAATTTCTTTCGTTGATACCAAAATCAGTACAGCATACCTTGGATACGATGACGTCCATGGAAAACCGTGATGCGGCAAAAATTGTCAACTTCCGTAGACAATAGGCAAAAAAAAATTTGCACCAAAGTATAGGACTACCAGCGTGTTTGTTATGTGATTTGGTTTAAATCATGGTTTTTTATACATGCGCGGGTTTTTGTTTTTAGTGTTACTTATGCAGCAAAGTATCAAAAGATCACATATAATAACTGCTTTGGCAACCATGACTTTTGTCCTCGCGATCTCTATGACATTATGCTGACGTTATACTGTCGAAGAAAAAAGGAAGCAAAGCATTAGTCGTATACCAAAATAATAAGTATTGGGTGCTTAAATAACGATTCCGAAGGGACTAAAGTATGTTGCAAAAAAGGCTTTGAGGGAAGAGAGTAAACACACGCATTACAAATTTTTCCAATTAGCCCAAATATGAAATTAGCATCTCAATACAAGTGACTTTGTTAGTCCGCTTTCATGATAAAGCATCTTGCAGTTACTGCCATTTTCTATAACTGTGCACACAGTGATTCATAGCCTTGACTGTCATGCTACTCTGTGTTAACGCATAGGACATGAGACAAGATTAAACTCACGTCGTTGCGATGAAAATGCTCAAGGGTTTCTTGGTAGAGCTCTAAATTGTAGATTAGAATATATTATCATAAATAACATATTGAATTTTATATGATAGGAAATTTCAGGAAAAACAACCGAAAAGGTTAATTGATAAAGAGTGGTATTTGGTAGGGTATAATGCTAACTTCTATGGCAAAAACTCACAGTGCTGCTGGGCGTATTCAAGAGGGGCGCAATGGACCAAACGGTTGGCCGACGATACTCTTAGGAGAGTGACAAACAGATAATTTTCCTACATGGTGATGTAATTTGGTTGACGTCCGGTGCTGAAAACGATCCGAAACGACCAGTTCTAACAAGGCTTTTCCAATTTACCGTGGACACTAACTGCACTATGAAATTCTTATGAACGCGTTACAGTATAATGAAGTTGTGTATTAAACCAACTGACCTTGTCTTGGTTTTCTATTGTTATAAAAATTACTACAATTTTTGGGTATTGATGGGTATTGGTTATTCTCCCGGGGGGGGGGGGCGGCACTTGTTTTCAAAGTGTGGATCTGATGCCGTGCACATGGACTTTAAAAATGCACCCCTAAAACACGTATTTTCACCGACTACAAAACAAGCTAAAACTATACCCTAAACAAGTATTTTATCTGTTTATGAGAACCCTCAACAAGTACGCAGTGCAGTGAATCGTACAATATACCCTTTATGCTCTTGCTTTGCTTTACTTTCAAGTTCCGATTACAATATTTGGATGATTTTGATCCCGCCTGCTTAATGAGATATAAATTGACAATTTCAAAAAGTCCAATTTAAAAAAAAAAAAAAAAAAAAATTTGTTCCATTTTTGGTGTTTTTGAGTCACTCTAAACGATGTACGCGGCGTACATCGCCTGTTGGAAAAATGGACCCTTTGTACGCGTTTTCTTGTTCCAGCATCATATCCACCTTTGAATACAAATGGCCCCCGGGGGTATTCTGGGCCACCCTGTAATTCAATGATTGAAGAAAAAATTGGAGCAATTTCACCAACAGATCCCCTGATTTAGTTTATGGTCAACTATACCTTTAAGAACCAGTCACACACCAATATTACAAATGAAAGTAAATTTATGACGCATCAAGAAAACACAAGGAAAGGATCTTGTGGGAAAGAATTCCGATTTTAAATGCAGGAGGAAACCGAGTTCTGTAAGAAAAGCTGCGAGGACGGGGTATGGACATCGGCAACCAAATTCACGGACGACCCTGAACAATGTTTAAAGTTTAAACAGCAACTGATACAAGATATATAAAGCAAGTTTAAAGTTAGAATTTGGTGTGTAGAGTTCTTTGAAATGGATGGAAATTGTGTTTCCTTACAATTATATTTAAATATTTTTCTCATATGTAATAGATGTTTTTTTTTCTTCAAAATTTTGAGAAACCAGAGCAAAGTTAAGTAGGTTTAGAATTTTATGGTGCCATTGGAAACATTTAGGTCGAAGTAATTGGAAAGAGTGTTTATTTTTTGCGATCCCCACCCAAATTTATTGAACAATAAGAATTGATTCTAAAATGCTACCATGCACACAATTTTCACACTGCTTAAAATAGCGGAAATTGTTGCTTATTTCGTTATATAACGTGATTAAAGGGATTAGCAGCGATTGGCTAATCATACAGACGAACAAAAATCATCAAAATTCATATTTTAATTTTTGTTACTGGCATGGATATGCGCACATATAACCTGCAAGTATTATGGCTGAAACCTTGTATTATAAAGACAAAGGCAGTAAGCCTACTTTTTGATTCTGTATTTCTATACGTGCGTTTCAAAATTCGGACTTGAAGATCAAAAAGCCTTTTCCCGTTGAAACTCACAGATTTTAGGGGTTGTATTGTGACCATGATCGAATATAGTTTGATCTCAAACCACAAAACTTCTTATGTTTAATTTTGTTAGGGTGGATATAACCACACTCAGTGTTTAGAGCAGATTTGAGAGGCCGTCGCTGTATGTCTATATTAACGGGAGACGGTATATGACACATTTCCTCAAAACTTCATTGTTTTTTTTTTTTCAATCTTTGGTGTTTGTTTCAACATTAAAGCAGTTATATGGGAATTGTACACTTATTTTCTGATTATAAGTTAAAAAATACACATTTCCTCATTTTTTCGATTCTCTTCCATTATCGCTGCTAAACTGCTATATAACGTAAGCTTGTCTACGATTTGCAGAGCCGTATATTAAGGGGTGGCATATGATTTAAGGGCCGTCGTGGAATTCTTTAAATTGATTTATTAGTACATTCATTTTGTGCTGATAAACAAATCTGAAATACAAAATATGCTTTCCAATATTAGTTTTTGATTAAAAAAAGACTTCAAAAAGTACAATTTTTGCTCAAAATTTTCCATAATTGACCACGCAAACTCTATGGGAAAATGTGACTTACCGATACTCAAGTGCTCCAAAAAAGATAACAAAGGGGCCCGAAAGTTTTCTGATTTTCACATATGTTTAGGTATAAGGGTTGATACTTGGGAAAAGACCGAATAAAAAAAATGGGTTTTGTCACAGATTAGTTTTCCTTGAAAATTGTCGAAAAAGGACATTTTTAAGAGGGGAAATTTCAGTCTTCACTAGCAGACGATGCGTTCTGCGTATTTTTACGCCTATCGTCACGCAGCCAAAAAAAAAAATGGGTGCGTGATTGTGAAAGGTGAGAAGCGTAATTAATCAGGCGCGATCTTAGGATAGTCCTAGAAACATCAAAGTTCTACGCGATTTTGCAACCGCTACAAATTCGCGTAAATGAAGAAGTGGAAAATGCTATGAATTTTTGCAGGCTCAAATCGCAAACGAAATGAAGCGTGCTCATCTCCGAGTTTATGAAAGTCGGCTCGGTCGACATCTAAGACGAAACCAAATCATTGCCGACACCACCTTAAGGGTAGTGTCAACTCAACCTTGAGCTTCCGAGTCTCTATTTTGGTTTGTAAATTTGCAAATATTTGATTATTGTCTGTAAAAGTTAATTTCTAGAACGAAAATTGGACGATGAACCCGATGATGGCAGCAGATTAATGTATAAAACCTTCCGTATTTTTGAGAAAAATACTAAAAAAAACATGATTTGGCCCAAAATTTTCAGACAGCATAACAAAAACAATTTTGAATTTCATTGATTCTTACTGTTATTTTTAGAAATAGGAAATAAGACACATTTGTCTCGGGACGGTTTTTTCATTTTTTTATAAAAATAGAGCTTACTTTTCGCAATATTAAGGAAAAAGGTCCAAAGTGTGATTTTTACTTTCTTTTCCAAAAATTTGAGTATTATATTGGGAAAAATTTTTTTTTTCTTTAGGTTAGAAATCGAAAAATAATGATAACTTTAGGGAAAAACGTCCCTAGAGAAGGAAGACGATGCTACGTAGGAAAGGTAAACCCCTACCTTTTTATTCGTACTTTTGGAGTTATTTTTGTCTGCCAATTTGCCAACGTTGCGAAAATTGAAACATTGAGAAAATACAGTTTTCGTGAAAAAAGTGACTTTTACGCCATGTCAAAGCTGTCTCTTTCTCAAATAACTGTATCTTGGAACTTCAATTGAGTTATGTTGGGTAAGTGATGAAAAACAGCTTATGCAACTATTGAATCAAAACTCTTTTGTCTTCAACTCAAGAATCAGAAGAAATTGAATTTAATCTGGTCTAAATTAGCGTTTTTTTTTTTAATTAATTTTCAACATATTGTTTTTCGTTTTTTCAAGATCGCGTTAGCGCAAAAAGTACATAAAGTACGCGACACGCTTCATTACGCAGCCAAAAATTCACCGCGCGACTCGATGCTGCCCTTGCGCTGGACGGCGTGAAATGTGCTTAAATTCACTGAAAACCCTAAACTTGTCATTAACTAGTCCAGATGGTTCCTAATGGACTAGTTGTGCCAGACTATTTCTTACTAAGTCGCTGAATGGTTTACTAGACCCTGACTAGAAAAATTACTATGGGAGCTTTTACTAATCAGTTGCCTAGTTAAACTAGGCGGGGACAGTTAAACTAGTCGGGCGACTAGTCAAACCAGTCAGGCGACTAATAGTAAAGAAATAGTTGGGAAACTAGCTCAATTAGGAACCATTGGACTAGTTTTGACGAGTTTAGGGTTTTTCAGTGCCCGACGTTAATAAGACCATGTGGTTTGTTTGTTTTTTTGTTTTTGTGACTTTAACTGGTCCAAATAGCTGTTTAAATCGGCAAAAATTCACGCGCGACGCGATGTGCGCCTTGCGCCTGACGGCGGGAAATGTGCTTAAATTCCGCCGTTAAGACCTGTGTTTTTGTGAACTTTCAGGTCAAATAGGCTGTTTTAAATCGGCAAAAATCAACTCAGGATTGTCTGATGTGGATAACCTTTGTTGGTTAACGATAGAACACAGGGTAGATGTTTAAAAATGGTGCAAAAAAAAAATCAGAAATGGTCGGGTATAAAAACACAAACATACCCTAGAGCGCGCTGCCCCCCCCCCCCCGCCACCCCCCGTGGCCAAAGGGGGCACCAAAAACAGAGGGGAACAGAAGGCAAGTAAGGGAGGTAGCTTGGAAGAGGAAGAAGAAAGTCGAGGAAGAAGAGAAAGGGGAACGACACGAAAGCAAATGAAAGAGGGAATGGAAGGAAAGGGAAAAGAAAATGTGAAATGAAAAGAGGGAGGTTTGACAAAAAAGGAGGAAAGCGGAGAAAAGTTAGGTCGAAAAGGAAGAAGAAAACCGTGGGCAAGTAAAAAGCGCCAAAAAAATTAGGCGAAGTACCAGGGAAGAGCGTACTATAAGGGAAATCCGAATAAACAATGGCAACAAAAATGAGAAGAGAAGGTATAAAAAAGTAAAAGGAGGGTTGACGCCAAAAAACGCACAAAAAATAAATTGGAAAGAAAAGTGAACGAAGACACAAACAAAAAAGGGGGCAGCCAAAAAAATCACAAAGGAACAAAAAAAAAACAGGAGGAGAAAAGTAAAGGCCCCCCACCCCAAAAAGGACATGGAAACTTTGAATAAAGTAAGAAAAATAAGGGGCCGTCAGAACGTCAGAGAAAAGTATAAGCATAAAAGTGTGAAAAAGTTAGTTAAGGAGTGGCGTTAAAACCCGTAAGGAAATTGGATGCTACGAAATATAAAGGGCATACAAAATTGGAAAAAAGAAACGCAAAGGGTTGAACATAGTTTAAGGAAACGGGCGGAAAGAAAAGGAAAATGGAGTTAAAGGAATGAAACGGTACAGCAAAAAACAGGCGTGCCAATTAAAAAATAGAGGTGTCCATGGCCAGTCCTCTTTCTCAAAATGAGGTTATTTGTATTTGGAAGAAAACGTTACTCGAGAGGTCTAAATTTGCCATTTCAGTTAAAAAGGTCAACCATAAGTTGATAAACGAACTTTTTTATGGTTATCAATTTTTTATCACTGAAATATCATTTCTTACTGGACAGCGTTACGCCCTAGGCATTTGGTATTACTTTTTTGTAAGTAATGAAAATCATTTAAGATCCTTAAAAATTCAAAGTATGTGAAAAAATGTACGGGGCATCTCCTTTAATAAATTCTAATAATATATAACAAAATAATAATCACAAATGTATTACGCATTTAGTAATGCAAGGCGTGATTTTATTCCCCTTTTCTATAGTCTAATAAGTTTCGTTAATTATGGACAAAAACGAAGAAAATTGTAGATGGGTAATCTCGAAAGAGAAGTGCTGAACGTCAGACGGAGGAAAGTAACTCAGCACGTTCCGCAAATGTCTTTGACGGTCACCATTCTAAATTCCCACAAGGTCGCCAAAAGTTCCATCATCAGCTTGGCCCTCGGGGATTTTATAGTGATTAAAATTAAGTGGGAGTCGCTGATGAATATTGTCATGGGGGGGTGATATAGATATGAGAGTTCAATCCCCTCTCCCGACCATGCGGAGACAGGGCGATTTACGAAACCAGATTTAACCCTACTATAAGTTAATTTACAGAAGCGGCTTACTGGACACTGACGAATTCAGGTCTTTTCAGTGGTCTGTAATGATCAAAAGACTTGCAGCATGTAGTTTGATTATTGATTCTGTCATGACGATAGATTAGTAATAGATATCTTTAAGAGTATTTGAATTTGCAGCGCACGTAGCTTCAGAGGTCATCTCGACCTCTTCATTCAGCGTTATGTTTACACCCTCTTCTGTATCCGTTCCTCATAGAACTTGTATGTGATTTTGATGGATTCATTTTGGGTGTTATCTGCATTATTTTACATTTGGATGGATTGGATTTTATCTTCCAGGTTGTTTGTCATCTTTCCGAATCAAGTCTATGAAGGTCAGTTTAGGAAGATTTGAGCCCCTCTATTTTCAGTTGAGTACTCGTATACGATGCAGCTAGTAGCCAGCAAAGGTCGCACCTGGTTCTTGATGACTATGAGTTAGAATATGCTCATCCACCAAGGACACAGCTCAGTGGGTCGTACTTATACATGCATTAACATGAACTGACCTTGTGTGATCTGGGTATTATGGGTCATACCCAAAAACCAGGGGGTGTATTTTCTAAATACATTGGTGAATGAAAGCTACTGAACTGTGCCAAGGGAATTGTGATTTTACTAGCTCATAGTGTCTGGGCAAGAAGTAATGAACCATTGATGGAGAGATCCTTGAATTTCGTAACACTCTAATTTCGTAAGTAATCTTGAGTTGTTTTGTCATCATAAATCCAATAAGCCTATATTTGAAACGATGTCTTGGACTGTGGCAGTATGAGCTGAGTTTCATGCTGTGTTCTAAATTAAGTTACGTTGTCAATACTTCAGGATGTTATTCTGGTCAACATTCTTCAAATCTGAGAACGGATAATCAATGTCTTCCAATAAATTGCTGGGTCACTGGTTGTGACATCACTAGTCTATCATTTTCTGTCCTGGCTTTACCATCCTTCTTGTAGATGGGAGAAATATTGGTTTCCCTTCATTGTCTCGTGGTTCCCTGGTTGATGGGTGTCTATCTGTTAACATCGGCGCTACAGTATAAAGCCGCCATCCCTGGAGCCAGTTTATCCTGGCCAGCGGCTTTGTTTGGATCCAGGTTAATAAGTAACTCCAGTGTCGGAAAGAGGGTGATTATCCCTCGGTGTCCCAATTTCGCGACTCGGTAAATGGACCGCAATGGAAGCTAATTCCTGTAGAGGCTTTCTTGGGCTTTCCCATGTTGTTTGAATTATCCGAATAAATCGAGCCCGGGAGATCATAACTTCCCCGAGCTCAATATTTATACCTGGTACGACATAAAGGATTTACAAATTAAAACATTTCAGATTTACGAAAATGAGGAAGAATGTTCTTTCGTGCGACCATCCTACCCTATGGAAATGGTGGTCAGATGCATGTTCAACAAGCCAGTGGTCCTGGGATGGTGGAGTTACATCAGTAATCCTGTGTCCAACTCATCCAGCTGGCGTGAATTCTGGCTTTTGTAAGGATCTCGTAATATTGTTTTAATTCATTTATAACACAATAAAATACGATATAATATTGCAATGACTGTGTAAATGGACTTAAACGATTTAAAATATAATGACTATGGAAGGAAATCTGATGATGGCATTGATGTCGAGAAGCACGTGTGGTCCAGTTGGAAAGCTGCTCAGGACTCGTGATCATTAGACGTTTAAAATCGTGAGTACTAGCCCATCTCTGTGGTCAACGTGTTTGGTTGTCCCTTGGAAACACTACTCAATTGCATCGTCGACCCAAGCGAAATCTGGGGAGCTGGCTATGGGATATTACAATCTAAGTGCTGATAGCTTGTGCGCTTGTAAGGGCATGTCGTCTGAGCACCACCTAGATGAAGTCGAAATTATTTTGGACCGTTTTCTTTGAAGGCGGCGTATAAATTGGCAATAACAGCGCTTTGAGCAGCTGTTTACGGGATTGAGTGCTATATAAAATCTGGTTGTTCATTATTATTATTTAAACGTGTTTTTGTTTTTATTGTATGTTTCAGTGGAATGATGAAGAATGTGCGACATATGACATTTCACTTTTACGGAAGAGTTGGTCCATGCTTGTGCCGACCATCGTGTCCAGGTGTAGAATAGATAAGTACCTATTTCGCCGTCTCATCCAAGTGGCGTGAAGTGTTGTTTCATTGGTAAAGTTTAGCTTTGTTTGTTCTGTTTTTTATATCAGTTCTTTGAATAAATAAAATAATTAAAAATGTTTTTTCTTAAGTGATCGAATGATAAAATAGCGGAAATATCACAGGTATATTGTAATGAAATAGATTGATGCATTTATGAAAATACCGCCACCCAACCTCATAATAGTTGCAACAATTTTTTTTAACAACGGGATTTGTTGACATTCAGAATAACATACTAAACATCTAAGAATTCGACATAAATAAGGGGTCAACATAATTAAGAAATGGGGGGGCCAGAATGTGTAAAAAGTATATCAACATGATATTTATTAATCTCCCCGATATGCCAGTTCCGTAAGTGTTGGAAAAAAAAAACGTGCGCATTGCCCGATCGAACCGGCGACCCTCCGTATTACCTAGCACGGCGCTCTTCCTAACTGAGGGGCTAACAAACCTGGGTAAGCATTGGCGGCGGACATATTATGGGCTTGGGTTATCTTACAATCTATATGTATATTGGTTGTGGGAGCAGAAAAGGTATCTATAGGTTTTGGAGATGTTTTGGGACAAATAAGGTATATCATACGAAAGCTAAGATCTAAGAATCCATCAGTCTAGATTATATTTATGAACTGAATTCCTCAACGACAAAAAAAATAAATGACTGAAACTAGATAACATCTGTCATTGATATCTCCATTTGGTCTCTTATAACAGATTAGGATTACAATGTTAAAATACTGGACATGTACCTATGTAAAAGTGACGTGTTACTAAATGAAATTTTGGCATGTAATAAAGCTAAGGAAATCAGACTTTAACATAAGCTTGTTTATCTTGTGAGATTAATGCCACGGTCAAAATTATAGGTGGAGTCAGTAGTGTGTACAAAATCTCTATACCCGCAAATGTCTTCTGTGGTGCATTGTTCTCTCAAACTTGGGCACGGAAGATGTCCTCCAATAGTTTTGTCATTGGATAGAAAAATCGAAGGACACCTTTCGGACCTAAGACCTATAGATCATATCTATCCTCCTCTCCCTGGCTTGTATCTCACTCAGACGAGCGGCCGTGCTAGTAATACTAGCCCGGGGCTAGCACACATTTGTAACACATCTGCAAGTACAAAAGCGTTTGAGTTATTAAATATGTTGACAGACGGACAGAAACCCATGAAACGTGATTTCTTAAGTGCCGGCAAGTGTGCCTTAAGGAGAGGGGGCCAAAACAAAGTTTGTACGGGGTCAAATTGTCAATTGATCCCCAATCATGTTGACAAGGCACACCATGTTTGTGTCTCCCATTTGGCGGTGCGGTGCGGCCAAGTAAAATGATCAATTTCTGTGACGTAGTTTAAAAAATAGACCACAACGCGTTGCAAAGTATCTAGCACGCGTTGTGGAACTCACAACGGCGGCGTTGTGAAGGCTTGCAACGTGTTACGAGTTTTCACAACACGTTGCAAGCTTTACAACGCTTTGCGAAGGTCCACAAGCCATAAGGGTCATAATGTAATGCCGCAAGCGTTGTGAGAAGTAGTCAACGTCGTTGCGAGCATTTCGGCTAACCCGTTGCGGCGTCGGCCGCAATCAAAATCTTGGCATTTCGTGACTGTATTTCAAAAATAGATCAACAACGCGTTGCGGCGGCATTACGTTATGACCCTATGGCCTTCACAACGCTACCGCCCTTTTTTTTTGGGTTATCGTCAGATCATGTTGGTAGTCCTTTTCCCTCTAAGGACGTAAGTTATATATGGAATCTCTGCCTGGAAGGTCTTTCAGGTCTGGAACTTCCTCTGGTTCGTCGCTATAGTTTCTAGGGAAGTATAAACAAATCTATACGGCTTCCTTCGTCGTTGTAATCCCGGGTTTAACAGCAATGTCTGTTTGCTGACTTGTTCTACGTTTTTAAGACTTAAACTTATCCATTTGGAGGTCATTCAGTTCAGTTCGTATTTTCGCCTCTCTGTATCCGTTCCTCACAGAACTTGTATGTTGATTTTGTGGTTCAATTTTGGTTGTTTCTCATTATTTTACATTGGATTGATTTAATTTATCTTCCAGGTTTTTGTCATCTTTCCGAATCAAGTCTATGAAGGTCAGTATTAGGAAAGAATTTGAGCCCTCCTATTTTCAGTTGAGTACTCGTACTCGTAATACGATGCAGCTAGTAGCCAGCAAAAGTCGCACCTGGTTCTTGATGACTATTAGTTCCAAGATGCCATCCCCCAGACACAGCTCAGTGGGTCGACGTATACATGGCATTAACAGGAACTGAACGCTTTGTGTGATCTGGTCTTATGGGTCATACCCAAAAACAGGGGGTGTATTTTCTAAATACCTTGTGAAATGAAAGCTACTGAACTGTGCCACGGAATTGTGAGTTTTACTTAGCTCATAGTGTCGGGCAAGAAGTAATGACCATTGATGGAAGAGATCCTTGAATTTCGTAACACTCTAATTTCGTAAGTAATCTTGAGTTGTTTTGTCGATATCCATAACCATATTTGTAACGATTCTGGGTACTGTGGCAGTATGAGCTGAGTTTCATGCTGTGTTCTAAATTAAAGTTACGTTTTTTCAATACTTCAGGATGTTTATTCTGGTCACCATTCTTCAAATCTGAGAACGGATAATCAATGTCTTCCAATAAATTGCTGGGTCACTGGTTGTGACATCACTAGTCTATCATTTTCTGGCCTGGGCTTTCCCCATCCTTTTGTAGATATGAGAAAGATCGGTTTCCCTTCAATAAGGCTTTTCACACTGAGCCGGTGTCTTATCACTTCTGCGATCGTCGCCGTGTGTAGACGGTCAAACCCAGCCACCAAAGTTCATTATAATGCTTTGCCAACTCTGACACATATCGCTTGTGTGCTTCCCAAATTAACAACACACGTCCTTCACTAATGCACGAAGTAAGAGGTCTATCCGCCCATGTTGAAGTTTCCTTACCTCCGTCCCGTTCAATATCACTAGCCGTAAAACTCCCAATTTCTGCGGAAACAAACAAGTAACAAGTCTATCACTTAAAAGATTTTTTTTTTTTTTTTTTTTATGCTACCAGTATAGCATTGCATTCTGCATGCCATGCATTAGGATGCCTTGTTTATTACTTTGCCATTTTAAGCAATTTAAACCTTCTGCTCACTTTCCATCTATATGCCTCTACTCTAAATGTTTTATATCAAATAATGTAATGTAGATAGAATACCCTGGTGCATGACTACTAGTTTTATCTCCTTTTCGACCCTTTATATACAAAACATGTTACGCTATCGGGTTTGGTAAACAAGTCTTTTCCTCTGTCATGAAAATTCTCTCTACCCTAAACACACACTCCTGGATCACTTTTGCTTGTATATAACTAGTTCCTTCTTGCATATTGCACAAAGCTTATCACTTAAAATAATGTCAGAATGTGTGGTTCGGTAACATGACTGTCTTGTTGTAATTATACAATAGAAAAATCAAACCTGACTCTAAAAGTTTACGTCCCAACTTTGACCACTATATTTAGCCATGATCCGTGATTCACCTGAATAGTCAAATATTTGAAATTTGGCAGGAAATAGCTTAAAAGTGAAGGATAAGTCTGTAGAAAAGTCCGCGTAAGTTTTTTTTAACAACTGAAAAATTGACAGAAAAAGTAAACTGGCAGTATTGAAAACAATAGGATTCTCCATTAAATTACATGTTGTAATACTAGATTCCAGTTGATAGTGGAATATCCTCTACTTTTCTGTAGTGGAGGTATGAATTGAAGGGGATAGTAATGTAAAAACTTAGTCCGTGTATTTGTTGTATGATGTGCTCTATAGCCACGATTCCAAACCCTGCGCGGTGTTGGGCCATTCACATCCCAATGCACTAGTCAAAGCATATACCCTAGAATATTCAAAGAAATCGCAAACTAACAACCGGAATAGTTTCAGAGTGAAGCAATGAAAAGCTGACTTTATGATAGTTGAAGATAAAGTTTCTGCATTATTACGCCCAAGGTGACTAAGTGCGTCTAAATTATGATATGTTGTTTTTTTTTTTTTTTTTTTTTTATTGTATTACACACTCACATACAGAGAAACAGAACCCCACGCTGTATTCATATAAGAAAAAACGCAATCTAGCAAAAGCTACAGATCATATAGCATTTTAATAAATAAATTCCTCCTCCATATTTGCATTTACTTTGTTAAATTTGATGGTCTAAATTTTTTCAGGAAAATATAGTTTCTCAGTTTAAAGTAATTCCGCAATTTCTTTTCTGAAGGGGGAAAAGAAAAGGGTAGAATTTTGGCATCTTTTCTATAAATATAAAGTTTGGTATAAGAATAATCCAGATTAGCGCACGATTATTTTGATTTAGGCATGTCAAGCCAAATAATTTATGTATTGCACTTAAATTTCATGGAAGAACAACTTTTGTAAACACCAAATTGGATTTTTTTGCCCAAATAGGTTTAAAACCAGTTTTAACAATTTACAATAAATGATGTATGGTTTCAGGTTCATCTTACAAAAAAGTACATTTCAGTATTCATCTGGCTGGCCGATTAAAATGCATATATGTATTAGTTGTCCCCCAAAAATTCTGTTGATTAATCTATATTTAAACCGCGCTAATTTAACACTCCATATAACATCGAAATGTTGTCAGGCAATACGTTCTCCATTCGTTTTCTGAGAAATCCATATTCAATTTTACTGTCCCCATTTTTGCTTTGATTTTGGAGAATTTTGAACTTGTTAATTGATTACATATAGCTCTGCAGCCATCTTTTATCCTTTAAAAGAAGCTTGTTGGAAAGGAATAAAAGTTTTTGCAAAGAAGTCAGTAATAACATGTGTATCACTATTTTTTGTATATTTTCTTTAATTGCAAGGAGTAACCTATTTAGTTCTAGAAATTTAATTTTAACAAAGAGTGCTTTCAATTCATGTATTATCAAGAAACGGTTTTTTCACTGGGATGACTAAGATCAGAAAACGAAATGAATATTTTGCCTTGTACCACCACTTTTTTGTAATTGCGTTCTTGTCCCATCCCCACCACTTCTGATATTTTCTTATTCCATATAAGTGATTTCGAACCTCTTCAACTGTTTTTGAGCAGGATTTTTCTTTTACTTCAGACCACACTAAAAGAAGAACATCATTCCAAAACATATCAGGTTAATTTCCTAGACATTATCTTTGTAAAATTTGAACCCCTTTCCACTCAATATATCATTTTAATCACATTTGGAAAAGAGAATCATACATTTACGGTCCACATTTCCACAGTAATTCTAATTCTTCTAATTCCACTGCATTTTAAAGGCTTGAAAGACGTTCTACTTTACCTACTCTTTAACCACCCTCGTCGGCATAATCATATGACAACTGATCCCTACTCATTTTATCTCGTGTACCTTTCCAAATAAAATTATATGCTGCTTTGCAATCTCTTAATAAAATCCATTGGTGGCAATAGGTATAAGAAGAATAAGATGGTGAAATTTAGGGATAAGTAGGGATTTTACTATGGTAATCTCCCCATAACGTTAATTTCTCTTTGAGACCATTGTTTTGAATCAAATGATGACTGACATCCATATTGTTGTAAGTGTAATTCATATCCCACCATTTCTTCCACATATATTGAAAAATCTACTCCCAAACCTGAAAAGCTACCATCGTCTACTCATTTCAAATGTTTCCTCCTCCTCGTTATACTCCGGTCTGGTTTTTTTATCAGTTTGAGAGCCAATTATACACAACATTTGTTTTTATCCTCATTAATTTTCAACCGGATAATCTTTCAAACCAAATCTAGTTTTTTTCAACTCTGCAGCAAGACGTTCATCATCACTTCCTTGTAAGATGATCGTTGATCATCAGCATATGGGGAATATTACATTCTAACCTCTCAACCTTTATACCACAAATATTTTATTTTTTCTTATAAGACAACCGAGGATTTCAGCGCAAATCAAAAAAAATGTATGGGATCTAGGATCTCCTGTCTACAACCCCTGCCTAATTTTAAACTTTTGGAGGCGTTGCCATTTAACCAAATGGTTGACTGACATCTTATAAAGATCTTGATCCTTTTTTGAAAGAAGGTCCAACATTTACGAAAGTCTAAACTTTAAAAAATAAAATTTATTGTTTTTTGATTTTTAAAAGCTTTTTCAAAATCGATTAGAGAAGCTACCCCGTAATTTTCTGTAAATTTAGTGTAAGAATTAAAATCGTAAAGTAATCGAATGTTTTTTCCAATATCACTGCATTTCATAAAACCTTTCTGGTCATCATTATTAAATAAGGGAGGATTGTGGTTTTTTTTAAGTCTTTTCGTTCTGCGATGCCGAAGAATGCTATTTATAGGTAAATATTCAGAGAAAATTGGCGCCAATTCTTTAGAACTTGTTTTGGTGTTTATTTCCCTTTTGACGTAAAGTTATGAACCCTAATTTCTGAGTAACCGATAAATTCCCAAATTCCATATGAATCATTTAATGAGCGTAAAAAGAAAAACCACCTAAATCATTAAAAAAGAATTTCCAAAATTCAAGTGTAAATATACCCATCAGATCCAGGGCTTTTATTAATTTGGAGACCTTTTCAGCGCCGCGACCATTCGTCACAGCGTTAATTTCCCTCAAGAACCTTGCAACTGGTCTTGAGTTAACGTGGGAAATCTGATCTTTTATATTGTTGGGTCAAAATGATCCCAAATTTATAATTATGATCTTACATTCTAAGATTTTGGTATAAGTTACAGTTTTCTTCTAGAATTTTTGAGTCTGGTCCTGTTTTTATGTTCCTTTGAATTTTCTAATCGTGCTATCGACTTATTATCATAGTTTCTCTTTTCCAGATTTACCAAATACTTAGATGGTTTCTCTCCGTGTTCAACCCATTCTTGCTCTGGAGGTATCATGGACCCCTCAATTTCTTTATCCTTTCGCATCTCCTCTAAATTCTAACTTTTTTAATTTCAATATTTTCCATAATGCTAAGACATTTTTTGAATTTACAGTTCCTTGTCCCTAGATTCTATAGCTTTCAATAAGTCATTTCTCTCCCATCTTTTTCTATTCTTTTCTGCTGCATATTTAATTGTTTCCCCCTTATTTCCATAAGTAAAACTTCAAGAAAAAGCTGGTCCTTTATTGTAACTTCAATTTCTTTCTTTGGGCGAAATAGGATCAATGTTTTTCACAGTATAGGGAGTGCCCTTGCGTCCTGTTTTTAATAATCACTTATTTTTTCTTAATCCTTGTTACATACTCCTTGTTCTTTTAGAAGTGTGTTATTAATTTCCAAACCCTTTGTTTTTCCCCTCTCTTAATGGGTAGGTGTCCACTGACAGCCTGATTAATGAATGGTCTGTTCTATACCCCGGTATTATGTATTGTCCTTACTAAAATGTACGTAGCCTCCTAGAAAATGAAAAGAAAAATCCAAAGCGAGCTGGCCATATACCTCGGCATTAAAAAGTCAACTACAACCACTGCCGTAAATGCCTGAAAAAAGTAATTCGTGAAAGCAAAAGCTCATTTAAATCTTCCTTTGGAAAATTTTAAACAATCGTAACTAAGGCGTTATTGCCATATGCGTGTCTATTAATCAGAAACGGCTGCATAGTCTTCAAAAACGGCGTATCGTCGCAAAAGTCGATCGTCACCGGGCTCAGTTGTAAAACCTTATTGCTCTCGTGGTTCCGTTGATTGGGTGTTCTATCTGTTAACAAAAAAAACATCGGCCTTACATGTATAAAAGCCGCCATCCCGGACCAGTTATCCTGGCCAGCGGCTTTGTTTGGATCCAGGTTAATACGTACCTCCAGTGTCGGAAAAGGGCATTATCCTCGGGTGTCCCAATTCCGACTCGGTAAATGGACCTCAATGGAAATTAGCTTCCTGTAGATGCTTTCTTGGGCTAGTGCCTGTATTATCCCGAATAATCGGACCCGGGAATCAAACTTCCTGAGCTCAATATTATACCTGGGTAACTAAAGGATTTACAAATGAAAACATTTCCGTTTACGAAAATGATTGAAGAATTTCTTCGTACGACCATCCTACCTATGGAAATGTTGGTCAGTGCATGTCAACAAGCCAGTGGTTCTGGGATAGGTGGATTATACATCGTATCTGTGTCCACTCTCAGCTGGCGTGAAATGCGCTTTTTGTACAGTATCTCGTAATGTATGTTTATTCATTTATAACAACAATAAAATACAAATATAATATTGACGGACTGTGTAAATGGAACTTAATAAACGATTTTAAAAATATAATGACTATGGAAGGAAATCTGATGATGGCATTGATGTGAAGCACGTGTGGTCCAGTGGGATAATCGCAGACTCGTATCATTAGACCGTTAAAATCGTGAGTACGAGCGCCCTCTGTGGTCAACGGTTTTGTGTCCTGGGGAAGACCACTTAATCCTCAATTACCTCGTCGAGACCCAAACGACAATTGGGAAGTTGTTATGGGTAATATTACCATCTAAGGGGCTGAAGGCTTGGTGCGCTTGTAGGCATGTCTTTGATCCCCACCATGAAGCAATATTGTGACAATTTTTGAAGGCGGCGTAATAATATTGGCAATTAAACAGCGCTTTAGCCTGTTTTACGGGGATTAGTGCATATAAATCTGGTTGTTATTATTTAATTATTTAAAAACGTGTTTTAATTAGTATTGTAGTTTCAGGGAATGATGAAGAATGATGCTACATAGATCATTCGAACTTACGGAGAGGTGGTCCATGCTTTCCTACCATCAGTTGCGCAGGTGGGAACTATATAAGTAACCTATGTCCGTCTCATCCAAGTGGCGTGAAGTTTTGGTATCATTGGAAAAGTTTACTTGGTTTTGTTCTTTTTAATGGTAGGTCTTTGAATTAAATAAAATATTTTTTTCTTAAGTGATCGAATGATAAATAGCGTGAAATATACACAGGTATATTGTAAATGAAATAGATGATGCATTATGAAAATAAGCGCCACAACCTCATAATAGTTGCAACCATTTGTTTTTATAAAACCGGATTGTCTTGCATTTCAGAATAACTACTAAAATCTAAGAAATTCGACATAAAGAGGGGTCAACATAATTAAGAAATGCGACCGAATGTGTAAAAAAGATACCAAACATGAAATATTTATTAATCCTCCCCGGAGATGGCCAGTTCACGTAAGTGTCCTTGACAAGGCAAAGAAGAAATTCATCATGATAGAACCAACATCTCAATGGAAGCATGGCGAATCTCAATTTGCAAGGGCTGAATGAATCAGATAAATCTGATGAACTGGCAAAAGTCAAACAAACGATTGATGACTTGAAAGTTGCAGATGAGAAGGGTGAATGTAAATACAACGTGGAAAATTATTCAAAAATCATGTCAGAGATAGAAGATATTCCACAAAGTCAAGAAAAGGGATGGAGTTACTACAGCCCATCAAGGAAAAAGAACTCTTGATGAGGTGGCAGGCAAATACTTAGCTCTCTCCAAAACGCGATTAATGGTCCACCAAACATCTGACCTAACTTCTACTGCTGATCAGGACCTTCATATATGCCAAGACCCACCATCCCTCGAAGAAAGGAAGAAGCAGGAAACCGAAAGGCAATTCAAGGAATATGAAAAACAACAGGGCAAGCTGGAAGTGGACAGTGCAATAACATCAGAAGCACTCCAGAGTGGTGGGCGGAGTTAATGTATGCAGGTCATAACAAGTTGTGCGTTGACGTTTTCACCACTCTTACAACCCCCGAACAGTGGATCACTAAAATCATTGTTCCTCCTTGCCTAAGATAAGGAGACATCAGCTGTCACTGAATATACAGGGAAATTACCTTGATGTCAGTGGCAGCAAAAGTCAACAACAAAATCTTAACAAGAAGACGAGAGCATGTTGATCCTATACTAAGATCCCAACCAAGCTGGTTTCGCCCAGGTAGAAGCTGTGCCATAGCAGGTTCACATCCTTTAAAAAGGAGAATCATGGAGGCTTTTCAGAGTTATCAAATCCCACTCACCATCAACTTTCGCGATTTAAGAAGGCCTTTGACTCGATCAATAGGAAGGTCATGTTTCTCGGTTCTCGGCACTATGGTATCCCAGACAAGAAAGGTTGGTAAAAGCCATGGCGTTCTCACAGCATTCCAAAAGCGCTGTTATGGTAGGGGTGGAAAATAGCTCGCGAGCCTTTCCTCGTTTCAACAGGGGGGTACTGGAGGGAGATGTATTAGCTCCCTTTATTTCATTGTGCTGATATACTACTTGCTGCCCAAAAAGGCAACTAAAGATACAGATTACGGATTGAGACAATCCACGTCAGTCCAGGAGGTATCCAGCCCAAAGTCTTAACGACATAGATTTCGCTGACGATTATCCGCCCTACTGGAGTCTTCAATCCCTAGAGCTCACGCACAGTTATAAGAACAGCAGCTGCAGCTGAAGAATTGGGCCTATATCGTGTGCAAAAGACAGCGTACATAATGACTACCAACTGCACACCTACTTCCACTGCTCTTTAAAGTTTATGGCGAGTGCATCAACCATGTCTCCGACATTCCAATATTTTTCTTGGTGTATGCTGGCTTTCCAGTTCTAAAGACCTAAACAGACGAAAAGCCCTTACCTGGGCAGCATTTTGGAAGTTGGAGCGAATATGGAGAAGTCAAAAGATACCAATCGAAATGGAAAACGTACGCCTCTCAAGCACAAAACCCCCCAATTTTTTTTTTGTGTGCAGTATATTTGTATTGGCTGCGAAAAAAACTGGGTGCCTTTTTGCTGACAAACATTTGGAGGGAGTCGAGAGTTAGTAGGTCAATTCTTTTGCAACATGTTGCTACAGAATCATGCTGACGTCAAGCGCATTGATCGTGTTCCCAAATGCCAAAATTTATGCTGCTACAGGGTACGGAGCCTCTGATAACCGAGGTTAAGACTAGCAGCTTCTTTTCGTGGTCATATTCTAAGGATGCCAGAGGGAGAGCTAGGTAGGTTAGATGCTTTCTACACACCAAACAATGGCAAGAGGAAGACAGGCCGACAGAGGGAACATCATATCTCTCTTACATCCAAAAGCTCTTGTGGGGACCAAACAACATTGTTGCAACCAAAGGCTATCTCCAACTGGCCCAAAACAGAAGTTGACTGGAGGAGGGGAAAATGCGATTCGGCCTGCTGCGCCCGCAATCGACTGATGACGTAGTGTTGGAAAAAAAAAAAAAACGTGCGCATTGCCGGACTCGTACCGGCAACTACCGTATTACTAGCACGGCGCTCTTCCTAACTGAGTTAACAAACAAGGTAGGGCCATGGTACATAATACAAGTTGGGCTTTTATTTAAATTTTCGTGCTCCAGCGCTGGGGATTACTTATTTCCTTCAATAAAAATTAAAACAATATTATCTAACCACGAAAAGCTGTGTTCCCACATGAAAAGAGGGCACATTATTTTAGAAAAATGATAAATGTCACACTCATTTATTTCCAGAATAACAGTGACAATGGATATACACATAACCTCAACAGCTCAGGCGAACAATGAGCTAATGATATTCAATAAGCGGCCGGGACACAATCACATTCTTTTACATCTTCGTATATTGTTTAATGTGCACGCAAGTTGAAGTGAATAGACTTCGAATGTTATGGCCTTGCTCGAAGAGGTATCTATATAGATAGAGAGGCAAAACCGTTACGTAATCTTTAGAAATACGTCTCGCAGTTTGCCGACCACAAAGAATACATAGAGTACCAACAATAGAAGCAATGGCTGCCTCCGATTCTTCCAAATACTGTGGGTGCCACTTGGCATAGACAATAATGGTAGTGTAAAAATTAATGTATGTGTTAGAGGTGCCAGGTTGTAATAATCGGTGACCTGGATCATTGTGCTCTCAGATACTCTTTTTTCATAATGCAATGAGCACGCTTAGGTGAAAAGATTGATTCATTGAGCGGTGGTTTATTTAAATCAAGACGGAATGACGTTTCATTTCATTCGTTGTGTGGCATGGGTAGGACAAAATTTAACCCCACCCAATAGACCAACACCAAACAACTGATATTTTGGCGGATGTTTGTATCGAATGACCATTATGGTGTATCAGCACCCAAACTACTAATTATTCGTGCAATATTCAAAATGTCAGCGCACAGCACCGGGAAACGTGACTGGTTTTGAATGGGTTTCACCCCCTTGGCCTTGCTGCATTGGCAAGTTCTTTCCTCGTTCACGATAAAAGAAACTTGAGATTCCACTGTGTGGTAAATTAACTTTGACCATATGATTAATAATTTTTTATCCGAAAAGAACATGTAAAGGACCAAATTCATGAACAGAAAAGCCCATGGCAAGGACTGACCTCTAATTTGTGCAGAACCTAGCAATCCGCAAGTTATAGTCTATAAAACCCTATTTCTATTCAATTACCAAGAAAGGCAATGCTATACAGCGACCTACATTTTTAAAAATTCATGAGAGAGGTGCGTATGTTGCCCTTTCCTTTAAGTTATGAAAACAGATCGAGAGCTCATACGGCGAAGCATAACACAGTATAGCTTAAAATCTTTTCAACATGTAGGCAGTTAACACAGGGCCTGGCGGATACCTATTGAGAAGAGAATCTGAAGGGGTTTTTAGGTGATTGTGAATGTATTGCTTATTGTGGCTTGATTTACGTTGTATACACATTGGTCACTGACGTTCTGGGAGTAAATTGAGTTTGACATTTTATTTCATTTTTTTACAATAATGTGCACTTTTTCATTTGGGGATACGGCTTTCTGCGTTACATAATATTTTTAAATTTTTAGTGAAGGAAGGAAGTAAGTATCCCAGCGCTGCAGCACGAAAAGATCGTTACATCCCGAAAACGTATCGTTGGCCTTAAAAGGGGTAAGCATTACAACTATTACTCCGTGCCGGGACCATATTATGCATTGTTGCTTAGTTATACAAATTATACTTACAAAGTGGTTCTGGAGCAAAGGTATCTATTAGGGTTTTGGAGATGTTTGGGGCAAAATAAATGTATCATACAAAAGCTAAGGAAGAATCGAATAAATCCATCAGTTCTACGATTATATTTATGAACGGGTTTCCTCACGGACAAATAAAGACTGAACCTAGATAAAATCTGTCAATGGATATCGCAATTGGTTATAGACCGATTCAATAGCCAGCCATGTTGGTGGACAAGATAGACGCATTCCAGTAAAAATACATTCACCGTAACTGATCCCTGGGCCAACGTTAAACATGGAATCGATTGACAGCTTAATGTATTGTTAGCCTGGAATGTAGGCATCTTGTCAATAATCAAATCAATCAATCAATCAATCATGTTAAGAAAGCAAGGATCAGCCTTTAAACTAAGCTTTTTATCTGTGAGAGATTTAATGCCACGGCAAAATGATGAAGTGATGGAACTCAGTAGTGTACAAAATCCCTATACCCGAAAAATGTGCTTCTGTTGCATGCTCTCTCAAACTTGCACGGGAAGGATGTCCTCCAATAGTTTGTAATGGGAGAGAAAAGAGAAAAAGCAATGGACACCCTTTCGGACCTAAGACCTTAAGATAATATCTATCGCTCCTATGCCTGGTTGTTAGCTCAAATATAGAAGAGCGCCGAGTGCTTGCTTAGTAATAGCTAGTTACGGAGGGTCGCACGCCCCGGGTTTCGAATCCGGACCCGGCCCGCCAAAAAACACCACAAAAAAAAAGGGGAAAAGTCCCTTTTTGATGAAATTTTTTGATAAAAAAGGTCCAAATTGAGAAATACTGACAGGGAAAGTCCACATTTTTTCGGTGGTGAAATTGTCAAAAAGTCCAAAAAAGTATCATTTCTAGGAACGGTGGTTAGGTCAATTTTTACCACAAAAAAGGTCCGCTTTTCGAAAAGGTCCACTTTTTCGAAAGTATGTCCCGCACCCCCCCTAATATAAATCCTGCGTACGGCCTGATCGGACAACCGCACATGTTTTTTTTTTTTTTTAAAACGTGGCATGGCCCATCTCCGGGGAAAGAATACAAAGATGTAATCGTGTCTACCTGGAGAAATAATTGTTAACATTTCAAAACAAAGCAAATATAAATGTATATGAACAAAATATACCGTTCGCTGCTGTCCGCTAAGAGAGGCGAAGGACTCCTTTCGGGACGTTCGGTAAGACCTATAGTCAGAGGAGAGAACGTTCATGTGACCGTACAGTTGCGTATATATTAAATTTTTTGCTTGAAAAATGATAGATGAGCGGTGTGTAGAATAAGAAATCTGCGGATGCCACCTGGGCAGAATTGGGCATTTTGAGACATCCAAGATGGCGTCGCCATTAATGATAATTTATATATCAACCCTATATTATCAAACTATGGAGTTAATAGATATTACTTGACACAAATTTATAAGTATTACAGCCTTCAAATCGATATCAATGTGCAATGACATTGAAAATTTTACCGTTGATTTGACAATGACAACATCATTTTCAATTTGTGTAAATCCGACAAAATCGAAATAAACCAATATGGTGCCAAGTTGTAACAATACCATCGGAATTATATTTTTTCAAACATATATTACACTTCAATTGAATGTTGACACATTTTATTTATCGGATTACCTGGTATCACTTGGATATGATCATAGGTACATTTTATTATTTCATTGCAATAGATTGTATACGTGAAGGTAAATTGAAATTTGGTCAAAGGGTTTTTTTTAGATATTCACGTTTGTGGCCTGCCATATTGATTGACGTCATGTTACAACTTTACATAGTATCATAAAACATTGATTGTGTCTAAAATAATCTAAGTACTTCGGCCCGTATTCTCAAACGTTGTTTACGCTAATCACTGGTTTAATCGCAATTTAAACGCCCGCTAAAATAACGCATTCTCAAGCATGCGTTAACTTTAAAACGCTGGGGACTGGAAAGGGCGGAAGTCCTTTTTTTATTCCCTTTCCCTTTTGTTACCGCCTCTCTCTTTTCGAGAACCATCGTTAAACATTGCTAAACCGTTGTTTAAAACTTAGGACGGGTCCGGGGGTAGTTTAGGTGTTGTAACTCACGTTTCATCAAATATGCCTTGCCTGATGATACTGTGGTTAGACAGTACCTCCTGTATTCTCTTATCTTTCTTTTTCCGACGAGTCCTCAGTTCATTTCTTATCGTCCATTTTTCCTTTGCTCGTGTTTATGCTCGTTGTTTATTTGTTATAGTATTGAATGATGATAAGCAAGTGCGGAACAACGACATCGACATAAACAGTTTAAATAGGCCGGGTTTTGTCTCCATTCATCAACGAATTCTAAAGCTCCTTGCTAACCGACATTCTTGGAAATTTACCCGTGGGCTTCATGGTTCATTTACAACTCGGAAGGCATTGTCTGGATATCAATACTGTCACGCACACGTAATGATATAAGCGATAAGTTCACAGTTGGTGGATGATTTACGGCGTTGAAAATTACAGTGGTAGCTAAAACGACTTGTTAAAATATTTAACCTGACGGTTTTTTTTTTTAAACAGTGGTTTAGCTAACCACAGTTTGGCCAACCACGGTTATGTAAACACCGTTTGAGAATACGGCCCCCTTCATGTTTATTTTTTATCGAGGTATTGCTGTTATAGGGCATATTTTAAAAATTATTAGATTTGGCTCCATTTTGAATGTGAAGTATGACTTAAGGTTACAAGTGCCCTACACTGTTCCATTGGATCCTATAGTATATCTAGTAACTCCCTAGTTTGAAAATATAGGGTTGAATAGATATTATCATTATGCGACGCCCGCCATCTTGGATTTCGTCAAACTGCCCAAGGATGCCAGGGTGGCACCGGCCAGATTTTATTTTATACAAACTAATTCTATCATTTCAGCAAAAAACTGTGTATATACTCAACTTTAGGTCAGGCCATAACTTGGACCATTTCCCGATATATAGATAATATCTATCGATCCTCTATTAACCCTGGCTGTTAGCTCAGTTGGGAAAAGTGCCGTGTATGCAAGCCATAAGGCCAAAGAATTGCGGCAACGCGTTGCGAGGAAAGTAGCAACGCGTTGCCGAAAATTTCACAACGCCGTTGCGGTGTTGGTCGGCCAATTAAAAGATCAATTCTGGGACGTATTTTTTTAAAAAATAGACCACAACCGCGTTGCAACGTATCTAGCAAACGCGTTGTGGAAACTCACAACGCGTGCAACGCCTTCACAACGCGTTTGCGAGCTTAACAACGCGTTGCAAGATCAACAACGCGTTGCGAAGGTCCACAGCAATAAGGGTCATAACGATGCCGCAACGCGTTGTGAGAAAGTAGCAACGCGTGAGAATTTCGGCAACGCGTTGCAGGCGTGGCCAATCAAAATCGTTGCATTTCTGTGATGTATTTCAAAAATAGATCAACAACGTGTTGCGGCAATAGTTTATCGCAAGCATAAAGGCCATACGTTATGCCGAACGCGTTGCGGACATTTAGCAAACGCGGCGTGAGCAAAATTTCGGCAAAGCGTTGCGAAATTTCAGCACGCGTTGCGGTGTTGTTTGGAGGCCAATCAAAATTCATGAATTTCTATGACGTTAATTGCAAAAAAATAAACCTACAACGCGTTGCTAGGGATTTACTTTGCAACGACGTTTGGAAAACTTACAACGCGTTGCGAGCTTCACAACGCGTTTGCAAGTTTCACACGCGTGCGGAAGCTCCAACAAACCATAAGGGTCATACCGTATTGCCGAAACGCGTTGAGAGAAAGTCACAACGCGTTGCGACATTTCTGCAAAACGCGTTGCGGTTGTCGGCCAATCAAAATCATTTGAATTTTGTGCCATATTTCAAAAATTATAATTGTCACAACTCGTTGCGAGCCCGTTGCAAGCCTTCAAACGCGTTGCGAGCTTCACCACACGTTGCAAACTTCACAAACGCGTTTGAAGCAAAACAAGGTCATAACGTTATTGCCGCACGCTTTGAAGGCTTGCAACGAGTTGGAGGCCCCGCCAACGCGTTGTGAGATTTATATGTTTGAAATAACGTCACAGACATTCATGATTTTGATTGGGCGCGGGACACCGCAAACGCGTTGCCGAAATGTTGGAACGCGTTGCTGAGAATGTCGCCAACGCGTTGCCGAAATGGCGCAAACGCGTTGTGACTTTCTCTCAACGCGTTTCAGCAATATGTTATGACCATTATGGCTGTGGACTTAGCAACGCGTTTGAAGCTTGCAACGCGTTGTGAAAAGACTCGAACGCGTTGCAGCTTCAATTGCAAGCTTTCAAGCTTTGATTGGCAGGGTACCAAACGCGTTGCCGAAATGTCGCAACGCGTTTGTACTTTCTTGCAACGCGGGTTGCAGCATAGTTATGGCCTTTATGGATTTGGCCGATAGCCGTGCTTAAAAACGGAGGGTTGCCGTTCGAATACGACCAACCGCACTGTTTTTTTTTTCGAATACGACAAACCGCACATTGTTTTTTTTTCAACACTTACCGTGCACTGGCCATCTGGGGGAAAGAAGATTAAGGTAGACGTTTCAGATAGAAGTCTCAATTTTGATGCAAATGAGGTCCACTCTCGCAATTTTATTCTACTCCTCCCTCGCCCCCCACTCATACAGCACCTCCCTTCTACTTATACCCTTCTCCTTCTTACTCTCGGACACCTATTGCCATTCATTCCGTCAGCACTACTGCACAACGTCATACAGCATATGACGGAATCAATTATAATACTTAGTTGCATCAATGGGACTTCTATATGAAACGTCTATCAAGATAATAAAATTATTCTCCTGTCTTACGGAGGAGAACTAATAGTTAAACTTTCAGTTATACCAACTGTTCGTCAAGTGTCATCGATTTCAAAAAAAAATATATAGGTGCCCTGTCTGCGGGTCATGTCAATAGTTAAAGGAAAAATCAAAATGTCTTTCAGTTACCAAGGGAGTAAAATTTTTCATGTTGTGAGCGCAACAAAGTTCGTATTGCATATTGACATTTTGCAGGAAATGCCATTTCGTGTTCAATTTATTTTAGTTTTTTATTGTTGTCTTCATTCTTTTCATAAAAATGTTTACTTTGATTGCAGATTGTTACTATAGTTTAAACTTGTTGTTTTAATGCAGTTACAAAATCAAGCAACAACTCAATTTTACTCAAAGTACATGGTTTGTACCGTACTGAAATTAAATTTATGGATATTTAAAAATGGAGTCAAATTTATTCGCTAGTTGTACATTAATAACATACACATTAGGTACATGGATATGATAGTTGTTATTAATAGGGATGCAAAACTATAACCGAACTGTATTGGTCTTATGTCGGTTTATAAGGCCAAAAAGTCTGAAAGTCACATTCATCATGCCGATTGTGATACGCTGAACCAATTTGACACCAGTTTTAACAAAATCGGACCAATTTGTAAATTTTACCTCCCGACGCCTTTGAACTGTTAGTATCCCATTGTACCAAAACATAAGTCATAGATAAGGAAAACTATACATTTTAAAAGCTTAGAAGTGCTTGAGAAACTGGTATGTATTTTTAAACCACGATTTGAACACAATTAATTTCACCCTGTACAAACATCTCCCCTTATTTCTCCACTTTACATTGTAGAGGTTATCTATAGTGACAAGGGTGGTTTTCAGTGCAGTGGTGCCCAAGGGGGGGGGGGTCCATGGGATACCCCCTAGGAGGAAAACCCACTTTCCCGGGGGAATTTTGCATGAAATTTATACCACATGTTGAAAGGGTCATAAGACAACCCCAAATCAGCAATAAAAAATGAAAAAATTTGTTATTTTGGCGGCAAATTAGGCGGCAAAAACATGTTTTCAAAATTACACGAAAAATTGGGCAAAAAGGAGGAAAATTCAAATGAGCCTTGCGCTTACAATCAAACATTTTGAAGACAAGTTATTTTATGTTGATATCTATTCAGAAGACCCCAATACATATATTTAACACCAAAACCAGCATTTTAGGGAATCTGTATTTTTTAAGGGCGGTTTGCAAAATACACGTCATTTTCCAGTAGAGTTGTACAGTAACGGTTAGCAACGTCCACGATGAAATTGTTGTTTAACAAATAAAGGGTTAATTCATTGTATGTTTACTAAAAGTGTTTTTACTTTCATGCATGTGTGAAATTTATAGCAACAAAATTCGCTTTGTTCTTTGATTTTAAAAATATTCTCATAATGACTTCCGTAGTGCCCAAGGGGGGGGGGTTCATGGGACCCCAACATAATTAACTCTTACGGCTTGGCCGATTTTATTTTTTTAAATAGTTTTGTATGAGAAGAAGCGCATTTAAAAGTCAGGACAAACACAAAAATCGGCGCCAAAATCCCACGCGAAGCGGCCCAGCGCGAAAAAAACAAATTTTGGGGGTCCATAGGAACCCCCCCTCCCTCCTGGTCACTAAGTGTTGTTAAGGGGTTAGGGGTTAGGGCAGTGGGTCTTCCGGCACCTCCCACCACTGTGGTCCCATGGCGTTTGGTTTCCAGTCCATTACTCGGCCTCGCAGGTTTTGACCTGGCGCTTCGGCTTCCTCATTGTATCCTGCTATAAAACGGGCTTCTTCCCCAAAACGTGTTGTGATGTAACATGAATTGAAGTATATTCATGACCACAAAATGACACACTAACAGTTGGTGGTGTCAGCTTATCTAATAACTTCCTCCTCCTCCTGAGATTTTTAATATGTTTATTTCTGATAGAAATACTACCAAAAGCAGTTATTATGAAACCTTTTTGTTGAATATGATTTGGGTTCAAAGTAGTCCGTCGAACCAGGACATCGAGCGGCTGCGAGCGCGAGGTCTGGGAAAAAAGTGTATTCAAAATGCTTTAGTATTTTCATTACCGTACAATAGGCTGCGAGAATTTTTTTTATCGCAGTTTATCCCCATTCCCTGGGTATATTTGAAGCATTTGGCCCTCGCAACGGAGAATTCGAGAATACATGAGGACTGTCCTGAGTTCGAATTATTCACTTATCACAGATTTTTTACCCTCTTTCATGTCAAAATCCAAAGAATAAATTTGCTTTCAACGCCCTAAAAATGTCTTTCAGTGAGGATCAACAAACGCTGACGTCACGGTTAACTACGCTGGTTCCATGTAGTCCATCTAGAAGGACTCTCGTTTTTCCCCACTGACCTCAGCCACCGAGCGCGGAGTGGCTAGCACACGGGGGGATGGGAAACAGGGAGGGGAACGAGGCGAGGGTCCTTCTAGATGGGACTATGCGGAGACGGTGTCAGTCGACGGGAATTTATAGTGCGACCATAAACACAAGCACGAAAAAGAGGAAACAAGACGTTGTTTAGGTACAATTCACGCGGAACTACGATTTCGTTGACACCATAATATAAAAAATAAAAAACAAATTATAATCGGGTGTGACATTTCAAAAGTTGCACCATTTAAGAGAAATGTACAAAAATCTATGAATAAAAAGTTAAAATAAAGCCGGGTAATTCCATGATGTCATATGCAATAAAAAAGTCCAACTCATCGGCTTCAGCCAAATCCACCGATCCGTGTTTATTCATAACAAGTACCCACAACGATTCAACCCAAAGGCCAATTCGGCCAAGTTAATTCGGTCCACAAGATCAAAAGTCGATTCGCCCTCGTGACAATTCAACCTCTTTTGGACGCTTCTACCTTTCTGTTTTATTAGAATAAATTTATAGTTATACTCGCCATAATATCAATAAAAAGGAAATGAGTAATATAAAATAGGGTACGCTAGACGCTGGGATGGGACACCAGCTTACATAATTCCCGCCCCCCCCCCCAATCAAGAAACAATCTTTTGTGGCCAACATGATACTGCTCTGCGGCGCGTCAAACAAACTAAATCTACGTAAATTGGCCTCATTCTGCTTACTTCAAACTCAAAAATGGATTTATTTGGTTTTTGACCGTCAAATTAGTACAAAAACATCTTTAATTTAGTGCAACGTGTCAATTAGAAAAACAATAGATTTTTTTTGCAGAAAGTAGAGAAAAGTTAGTTCATAATTTTAATCTACCAGAACATAAATTATTTTTAATGAAGCAATTGCAAAAGATTATGACAAAATTCTATCAGTTAGTACGCAATGAGCTATTAATTTTTTTTTCATATTTTTTTGACACATTTATAAATGGTAACGAATAATCATTATAATTAACTCAAATATAAAATAACCTATTTTATGAAATATTTAATTTAAGACCAAAACAATAAGCTAGGCATTGCTGTTTATAAAGTGATATAGAAATGTGAACCTTTTCGGGATGTTATACGAAGCACGTGAAAAAAAAACATTTTAGGCTTAAGTGTTTCTGCCAACCCCGTTGATATTTTTGGGTTTTTTCAATCAGCGTGCTAAGCTATGGCAATCTACCTTAATGTCGCAAACCATTGTTTTTAGATCTCTTCTGTTTTTAATTCTTTTCTAATGTATAAAGGCATTGATCCAGGTTAGATAGAGGGGCGATATTTTTTTAACTTACACCAATTATGACCGGGTCATAG
>JAMKCH010055962.1:0-10020 GCA_023653785.1 Ophioderma brevispina
AAAATGTGTAGAATATACGTGGCAAAAGAATGGGGTCATGTTCCACCACTGAACAGGGTATATTAAATAGCTAGTAAGTTCAACCAAAAGGTATACACGGACTGTTTGACAGACACACAGAAAAACGGACAAATGAATCATGCTGACAAAATGTCTTTCTGATTGCATCGGATGACCTAAAATAGAGAGACAAGACAAAATAAAATGTGGCTAACTGCTTTCACTAAAATATCCATTCAATCTGTTTTATTTTTTTTACAATTGCAGCAGACAAGACTGGTCTTGAAATTCTATTTGATTTAAGTGAAATGCAGCCATCCGCTAGTTATTTCATGCCATCATTGCCCCACTCGAGGAAAACAGCCCCGGCATCTTGTAGTAAACTAGGTCTTTTGAATCAAGAAATTGAAGAGAAGACAATTCTATTACAGCAATGGTAGAAACCTCAGACACTCAGACACACTTGAACTTGAGATTCATTACGTGCGCCTGTGATATTACAAAAGAAGCCCGACCGCCGCGACAACTTGCTGCGCATAGCTATATATTGCCAAGGGTTTCAACTCTTCAGTCGTTGACTTGTGATACGTCGGCACAGGTTATTTGGAGGGGAGTGTCCGGCCAACCCGTAACTGGAAATTTTTGTACCAAGTTAAACATATTCTAACAATGTAGTGATTCAAAGCATGCCTTAACCAGAGCATTTACAAAAATTACTAAGTAAACAACAGAATTCTCAATTTGAACATAACTGGTATGCTAATCTGCACAATTTGTGTCGATTTTGATATTAGTCCTTTGAACACGGCAAACGACTAATTTTCCAGGGCATATTCAGAATCAGCATGAAAAATGCATCTAAATTAGTCTAAACAAGCCTAGTCTTTGCTGGTATTCTTTTTAGATGGCTTTCCAAATGACCTGTATGCATTTGGGATGCCATCTCTAAAGCCACTGACTTATGTGCTATAACGTATATAGAATTGGCCTGTGTCGATAGGGTTAAACCTTCTCTCTGTTTTTGTGATCTATTTGATCATTCTTGAGAAAGTTACAAAAACAAGAATACTCAACTGCAATCTAATAATTGTTCAAAACTGGTTACTACGCGACAGCTAAGCCTCTCAAGCCCCCATGAGGTCTACTTTTTTTACAGTATCACTGACTGGCTCAGTACATGATATAACCTATATGAGTAGACCAATCAAAATAGACTATACATCTGTATATATCACCATTAAGCTTTTCTTATGTCTCTAATTGATTAATTATTTCATATAACCCATTGAATAACCAATCATATCAGCCAGTGGTGGCCAAGGAGTTAAAACACTGCTTTGGTGTGAATTTGTGACATGCTCTAATTTCACTGCATTTATTTTTTTCACATACATTAACCCTTTGAAGCCTGAAGACAAATGCAGTTACTCAGAGATCAAATTTTGTCATTTTTTATGCAATTATCTAATGTCAAAATCATACATTTTTGTGAACATATTCAGAATCAGCATGAAAAATGCATTCAAATGAGTCCAAACAAGCCTAGTCTTTGGTCAGCAGTTTTTGAGATGGCATCCCAAATGACCTGCAGTCACTTAAGGAGCGATCTCAAAAACTGCTGACTTGGGCAGAAAGGGTTAAACAAATCATAAGTATAAGTGGTTCTATGAATTAAAACACACCCATTTACAATTCACTACATAAGATTTTCACAAGACAGAGCTCCTCATAATATCTGCGAACATATCTCACATGGAAATGGAACTTTTGTTGTTGCAGTAGTTGAGGGAGTAATATCCTCAATCTGGGTCACATTCAACTCAATTCCATCATTGGCAATTCTGCAAATCCTGTTAATTTGCAATCAACCGCCGCTCCCCAAATCCCAAACCCCTTGATTATTGAAAGGGCTATGTACGACAGATAGGAAATACCGCACCATTGAAAAGCCCAGGATGTGCAATAGACTCATTCGGCAAAAAAGATAAAGGGGAGTTGGAAACATTCGTGCCTTGCGATTGCTACCGGCACTGTATTAATCACGTGGGGAGGCATTTCCTGGGCGAAACGACGCACTGCCTAAATTAACCACTTTGTCACTTTGTACTTTGATTGCATCGCAAGACAGAATTGGATAATCGCTCTGTTCTATTTGAAAGATTAAAACTACTTATGTAACAAGAGTCTGTTTGCAAAGCTCTTGCTTCAAATTCAAAATCCTGTAGTGACCCCCTAAGGGCTACTTGGAATTCTTCCCAAGTTGGAAGTTTAAAGGAATTTATTGGTACGAATCTATCGGTAGAAATCTAATGAAATATCCCTAAAAATATGTACCAGATGGTTTTCATGGTCATTGGAGTATTCCTTGTGAAGAAAACATCATTTTCATGCTTATTTTTTTATAGAAGATGATTAAGGAAGCTGCCATATTTATTATTTATGCTATCATTCTGCCACAAGACATGAACCTCGCTCGTATCCTTTGTGTGCTGGCTGAAGTCATGTTTTTTTTTTGCTGGCTTCTGTTTTGATATTGCATGCAGATTTGTAAATAGAGCGCAGGGAATAAAGATGGCAGCTTCCACGATAGCTGTACAGTCAGGTACATTTGTCGGAATAAATCGTGATTTTTTTCACAAGGAATACTCAAATGACCATGAAAACCATCTGGTATGTGCCGATAGTTTTATGCAATGAATTCCTTTAAACAGTAGGCAACATCATGGCTTGGAGGAGAAACAAAGTCCTCCATGCTGACTTTGATTAGAGGTCAATAACTGGATGTTGTTTACATGGAGTGCATCAGAAAAAATAAAGTGCTTGTGCATTAGATAAACCTCAATGATGGCATGAGCTCTACAGCTTGAGTCAAAAAAAGTATACACTTTTTAAAAAAAATTATGGTTATATATTTGTGTGACTTATATTTTCATGAATGGTTGTAACTTATGAATAAAATCCAACTCCTCCTGCTTCTTTTGATAACGCACATTTAATGGTGTATGGTGCTGATGACTGCACCGGGGACAATTTGAAACATGTCTCATTGTAATGGCACCAATTAAGCCATAGGTAAGAGGTAATAAGAGATTAGCATCACATGATTTGAAACCATTGGGTTTCATTGTGTAATTGCGCACTCACAATTGGACGGTTTCAGTAATTGTCCCCTGTTCAGTCATCCATGCACATAGCCCCATAAATTTGTATCAAAATATGCCTGAATGTTGTACTCTAATCAAATATTACACCATTCATTGAAAAAAAAATAATTAGTCACCTGAATTATCACAACTTATCAAGGGAGTGTATACTTTTTTTTGACTCACGCGGTATAATGGAATGTAATATTTTTGAGCTATCACACATCTTATTCATAAACATACCATTTCTTCCATTTTTATTTTTCAGTAATATTATTGTAACAACAACCCAATTAAGAACACTCAACAATATAATTAAGCAAATCACATGTATGATGTTCCCATTATAACCTCTCCCCCACCTGGACCCTCAATTAAGGTCAAGGGAGATCCACACAGATCCAGCAAGTAAGGCACCCCTGTCCTTAATACCATCAGGGATGTCTTTGTCCACATGCGTACTGTACAGTGCAATAATCAAACAGTATTAAATTTTCATGATTTTGGCAGTTAGAGCTCTTGCACAGTTTGTTCATTTCAGTTTTAAACAGCTGGACATAAAAGCCAAATGGAAACAAATATTTTTGGGGCTTTGAAATTCACAGTTTTGAAGCCAACTACAAAAATAGAAAACTTAGGGAAAATTTCCACCATACAGTATGTAAATTGATGCAAGGCAGCCACATATCCAGTCCAAAGAAAACCATGATTTATAAGGAGGGATTGCATTCTTCCCACAATGCAATTCTTCCAATGCAATTTTTGTACTGGTTGTCACATGAATTTATAGCGAGTACCTTTAGAAATGAACAGAACTCATCCCAATCTTGCAATTAAAGTACTTTTTGTCACTATAAATTCATGTGACAACCAGACTGCCAGTGCAAAAATTTGTTTTGGAAGAAATGCATTGTGGGAAGAATACTTTACCTCCTCTTATGCTTTATATTCAAGAATGAATTCAATATGCTGCAAATACCCATACTGAAAATGAAATGAATACTCAACTGTGTGTAATCATTCACATGGTATACCACAAACTGCAAAAACTTCATGTGCTTAGATTTCAAACTTTCACTTAGCCCAAAATGTAAATAATACAAGCTGAAAAACTTTATCCACCACAAATTGTTGTGGAAAAATCTCCAGTCCCATTCAATATTTACTTTGTCTGCTCCATTCAAGTTCCATGCCAATTATCAGAACTTTCCATTGAAAAACAGGTGGAGAAAAATTACTTCAGGTACCTTGAATAAAATCTGAAGAACATTGACCACAAAACAGTCCAATTCACATCAATTTTTCAGTGTGTATATAAGAAAAATACAAGTTCTGTATATAAGAAAAAGTACAAGCCCTCTAATAATGCATTATACATTCTGCTTGAGTCGTTCTGTAGTATATGATTTATCATATTTTTTAAATTGTTAATTTTTCAATAAAAATATTTTGCTGCAGAACAAATGAAATGATACATTCTAAACTTATAAATATCACAACAGGTGTTTTTAAATGTCCCATTCAACTTAGCCTATCTTGAAAATGGTATATTCCATTTCATGTAGTTCTTTGAAATGGTTTATTTTATTTGACGCCCCTTCCCCATTTCTGTTGTTTAAAAAAAAGGGTGTCTTTTGATATATGTTTAATGCCTTGTCCACATTTATGATCATAAGGTCAAATTCAGAATATTATCTTTGCCTATAGATATTTGCATTAAAGAGACAACTAAATTCTAAATAAAATCTATTAGGCCTATTTACTTATCAATAAAAAAAGGAGTAAACTAATGATATATTTGTAACCTTAGCATTGACCAGGTATCACATTCCTTGCAAATTTCTAAGCACCAAGAACCCTTTTATCACCTTTTCAACGTGTCACTCAAACAAACTCAACAGGTACTTGATTCAATAGGTGAAAACAACTAGAAAACAAACGAACAATGATGTCCACTTTGAGAGTCCATGTCAATTGTGGGTTGTGGCTGAAGCTATTGAAACAGTAGGGCTAAACTTTTATGGCCCCACAAAATGCCCTTGGCAACTTCCTGAGCTCGATATTTTCAAATAAAAACTTTTCTCCTCTTTTTTTTTTCATGATTTTTTAACTTTGCTGACGACTCTTATCTGGAATGTTCTGGATGTGGTTACATAGGATAAAATTTAATTTGTTAACAATGGGACATATCTGGTAGTATTTATTCAATACCCTCTTTAAAAACTTAAGGTAAACCAACTCTTGAAATACAAGGTTAATGCCATTAGCAACATCATAAAATATATTTGTTTAAGAACGACATTTGTTGGTGAGTAATTAGGGCACTGCCCCTTATAAAACCACTCATTTATCAAAATGCCAACTAATCACACAACAGATGTGTAATTTTCCATACATAATCAGGGGAAGATGGTTTGGGTTTGGGTAGAAAGTGATGATATTGACATAGGCATAGTGTTTGTATTAATGTTGGAATTTGGGGCTCTAAATTAGCAGGAATTCCTGCAGCTAGCTTATAAATTAGGCACAAATGGAATTTGATATACTTCTATTCAGTGGGAGCCAAAGGCCATAGCTTCCACTGGCCCCGGTTTGTGGCCAAAAGCCCAAACTGCCCTATACCTATGTCTAGTAAGCCACTGGACACAATCTGCCTGCTCCAATTCAAAGTAACAATAAATTACTTACCAAAATATTACTCTTACATCCAGGGGGCTTGTCAGGTATGACCCTCACAAATTTTTGAAGCAACATAAAAATGGTACAGGCTTGTTTTCCCCCTCCCCATATTTGTGGTTATTATGTATCTGTCCTTGGCCTATATTGCTTAGATTAAAAATTAATTACCTTTAATCCCTTGGGCACTGATTTGATTGGCTAATTACATTATAAAACCTACAGTAATCAATCAAGAGACATGGTAAGAAAAGTAAAAAAAAGTACATACAGATATGAAGAGTCCATTTCCAAAAGGCCTTAAATCCCCAGCGGGCATAGTCATTTAGAGCGACGTCGAAACGACGTTGGCACGTCAAAATCAGGTCGATGTTTTTTATAAATTTACGTCGAAAATGCAAATTGAATCAACGTTTTAAGAACGACATCAAATCAATTTGCATTTTCGACATAAATAGTGTGTAAATTTCTAAAAATTTCGACGTCTTTTCGACGTTCCAGTGTCGATTGCCCACTGGGTCCACTTTTGTCAAAATTGAGTTATTAGTAGAATAAGATGGAAAGCGTAAAATCACACATTCTGACACTAATTTTACGTTTCAACCATACTCAAGCATTTTCAGGAAATTTCCGTAAAGTTCTTATTTTTTTAAAGAGTTTCTTACTAGAAAAATGACAAAAACATCCATTTTTTTTCCATGAAAATTTTTGTTAGTATCATTCTTAGCAAATTAACCTCCAAAAAGGAAATTTGAAAGCAATATGGTGTTGAAAATACTTCAGACATAAGATCAGTGGTTTTGCTGAAATACCCTAAATTGGCAGGCATCTTGAAAACAACTAAGTGTCGTAACTTGAAGAGTTTAGGCCTATAAGCAACTTTGTTTTATGTAATAAATATAAGCGTAGTAGTGTATTCAACATGCCTTTGGATGTAATAATGAAATGACAGTAAATAATGAATAATGTAATCAGACCGTGAACCTTTTAAAAAACCTCCAACAGGAAACCAAGAATCAACTTCCATTGGCCTTATTAGAAAATTTCTTTTGATTGGCTACTCATATCACATCACGCCCCCTGAAAATAGTGCATTATTGGTCAGTGTGAAAAGTCTACATCTACCAGACAGTTCTTGAACCACTAGTGTTGCCACTTTTGCAATCCATCTTTCCTTCACTCTCTGCACATGTTGACTTCTAATGACCTTTGACCTTAGTATGTGACCTTTAACCCTACCACAACAAACAAGTCTCTATGGTGTACCTGTGACAATGTGTACCTGTGTACCTGTTTGGTGGCAATTGGAGTTAAGGGTGTCCATACATGAGCAATTTGAAAAAGGTTAACCAAAACTTTAACATACGCACACACACACACACACACATACATACACACACATACACATGGACAGACAAACAGAATTTGGATTAACATGTGCCTCTTGCATTTCTTGCAGGTGACACAAAAATGAGGCAAGTTCACCAAAGTTTGCTTTTGTTTATTACATTCTTGGATTCTAAAAGATCACAAAGGGGTTGTCCAAATCGATCTTTGAATGTTCTATTCTTGTTTCACAAGTTCTATCTAAAAGATATTCAAGGCAATAGACCAAACATCTCTGATCTTTTCATGCTAAAGACAGTATATCAATGTTATTAAATTCACCTTTACTGGTCAACAACCTTTTATATATTTATTTATCAAAACATGTAGGACTTTTTAGCAGAATGGTACCAAAATATTTTCCCAGAAAGGAGAGAAACACACATTCAGAGACCAACACATTGACCTGTTTGTTTTTTCTGTTTTGAAAGCATTTTTTGATGATTCACTCCAGACCTTTTTACCAACACCGTATCCGGAAACCCAGATGTTGGTATGTCTGTCTGCTGCCTCCACCTGAAATCACCCCACTACTTTCCTGGAATCACAAACTAACATGAACCAACAACACTGGCCCTCTATGAATTGTTTCCACTAAATGGTGTAGCTATTCTACTTTTCTACGGCCCTCGTTTTCCGGACACCAAACCAACTTAAAACTTTTTGGCAACTGAATCAACACGGCCTGTCTTGTGAAGTTCAATCGGCCATCTATAGTCGAGTTATTACAATCACGTTTTCTTACGTCACCCAAGCTCCATTTGACGAGGATGTTTGATGTCACTGATGCCATCAACAGCTGTAAGCAGAACTTTCCGAACAACAAAAGCGCTGCTTGAGGGAATTAATCAGTATGAGATTGTCTCCTTCTTATCTTGACATCAACATAGTGTTTTGGGCCGTATAACAATCAAGCAGAATCTTCTTCAACAAACATCCATATTGAACTTCTCTTCTTTTTTTTTCTTTCTTTTTGTCTTGGTATTTCGATAAACACTGTCTGAGCAACACCATGGATATGTGCACAGGAGTTGAATGTAAGCATTTTTCAGAAGCACTTTCACTGCCACATGACAGATTATGTGACATAATCACTTCCAAGGAACCTCTAATATCATTTCTAATATTAAGTTTTTAAACAAAAACATATCCCCTCATTGATTCCTGATACATCGTGTTTTTGGCTGATACAATCAACAAGGAGCATGACAACTTCAGCATGATCTTTTTGTCTTGTCATATTGATCACACGAATGGAACATTACATAGCATATGAAATCCGCTAGGTTTGGTATGGGCCTCTTTATTAAGCACTTTCCAACAACCACATTTTTAGTGACAAGGCGTCACAATCTTTAAAGTGCCAGTGTGAGATTTGGGGGAACTTACATACATTCCCATTTGGTCCTCCGCAAACAGACCTTTCCAGATCTGACCCAAAACAGGTATCTTTCATGTAAAATTATGGCCCCCTTTTCACAGAAACTCCTTCAATCAGACGACCCTTATCCCTGATAAAACTAAATATATAGAGTTATCGTTTGGTAGTTCATAAAATATTGTTATTCCTAGTTTTAGCATGTTGTCTCTTTTTCCCTATTAGGATATCATGGAGGTTTGTATTTTGAAGTGTTGTAGCATTTAAGGGGAGGTAATTTTTGCATTTTCTAATGCCAGATTCAGTTTCTACACAAACTTTCACCCCAGAAAAAGTTTTGTTTTCATAAAAATATTTCTTGAACTTCAGGTTTTACTCTTTGTCCTCCAAACGCAAGTCAGATCTTGAAAGCTTGTCTTAAGCGGTTCGAGCCACGGTCGCGTCGTAGGCTTAAAGGAGAGAAAGGACACAATTTGAATACATATCAGAGGGAATTAGTGGTTCAGATTGATATTAAAATCATTTGGGGTGTTAAGTCAAAGGGAAGTTCAAGAAGGCGTGCATGCCTACCTTTTGATGACAATCAAAATGCTCCTGAGCTAGTATGGGTGATATGGATGAAGCAGGGCTAACAACGGATTGATAACAGTCTATCTATTCATAGAAAATTTATTACTTATTTGTGTGGTGTGCATTACCAGCTCGGAATGAATCTGAAAGGGGATTGACCGATTTAAGGGTCAAAACCATTAAATCGGCGCATGTTGGAAATGACAAATTGAAAAAATGGAAATTCAACTAACAATTTTATTATTCATAATGAAAGACAGTACCTCAAAGTTTCTTTGTGAAAAATATTCAACATGTTAATGCTTGAACGACCTTGTACTTTCACAACACCTTCAACTTTAGTCTTGTATTTTCTATTAAGTAACTTACGTGATCAGTGATTTTTTTTAACAAAATCAAATGAAGATTTGCTCACAAAGGTACACTGTAATACTCAAAGGTGTTTTACTAAATTACGGACTTTATTTAAGTTTTTGATTTTTGAGGTAAAAAAAAATCTATTCCATGTGATCTGAAAAGTATTTTGGGCACGTTACTCCTAAGTTGAATCATAGATCAAATAAATACACAATGACTCTTTTTGTTCTTGATTTGATGATAGTGTACCTTAAGTTGTCTGTTGCATTTCAATGATTTGCACTTGTGGATGCCATTTTTCTCACATTGCTAGTCATTTCATTGAATGATCAATTTAATATGAATGTACATGAAGGACATTTATGTACGTATGTTATCTAACGTAAAAGTTACACAAATCAATGCTAATGCTCTACATGGTGAAATCGAGGAATTTAAATCATATTAATGTTCTGCGATGCAATGATCATTCAAATGAATTGGTAAGATTTCTCCGTCAATGCGTTAGGT
>JAMKCH010055963.1:0-45858 GCA_023653785.1 Ophioderma brevispina
ACTTTTATATATGAAATGGTCAAATGTTTCCTTGTACATATTATTCTAATTTCGTTTAAAAAGGGCTACCCCGACTAAATAAGTCCCTTCGGGGTTTGTCTATCGGTATTCCTAGCCCCACCTGTTTATATATATGTTTCATTATGTAGTTTTGTATAGTTGCTAAATAAAGTGAACTTGAACTTGAACTTGTCAAACAAAATCTCAACCCAATTAATCCTGATGTGTAAATGGAAAGGGTATTCAACACTCTACTGTAATCCAGTATGCTAAAAGTTATCATTTAAAGGGACTAAACTCTTTGCAATTCCTAAACAAAACAAAACGATTCCTTGTTTCTTGCTCTGGGCAACAGGTGATTGGTGTTTGGATTCGTCTAATCAGTTGGCACTTGGTAGAAATAAATTCATTGAATTCATTCGTAAGTTGAAATCAGCAAGAAAATGTAGCATTAAGTTGACAAAAGGATCATGATTTGATAGATGTACATTCTCACAACCACGTTAATGGTGTAAATCCCATAAAGCGAAAAGGGGTGTGCGTACAATATTTGGTCATATCTGACTTGTTATTTACTCGATTTCTTTCATTTTTTCAAAAACATTTGGAAGTATATTAGATGTGTTTTTTAATAAAAACAACAACAATCTATGATATAGTATTGCCTTAAGGCCAAGATCATCTTTAAAAATCCTTGCAACATTTTTTTTTTTTTTGATTCAGTATACAGTGTGGGTTTGTTTGTATTCCCCGAGGATTTTCATACTAAAAATTGATTGTGTTTGCTATTTGGTGTTTCAATAGGGCCTACTGTCAGAAAATGATGGGGTGCACACTTTCAGACTGGGCCCCCTTCTTCAAGGGGGGGGGGAATTTTTAAAATCGAGTCTACGCGTTCTCGTCTCTTCATAAGGGATTAGAAAAAGTATTATTTGCCTAGGTCCAACCTTTAGTTAAAGCGTATAGCCCCATAATGGGTCAAGGTCCAAGGTCACCCTGGGGTAATCTCCGATGGTTGTTGAAAGTGGTTTAAACTTGATTCCTTTGTCATACTAACAGAACAATGGCAATTTTAAAGATTTGGTGATATCACCATTCACCATCCAGGGAAAGTTTTGGTGATCCCCATAGACCATGTAGAACCCTTGCTCCCATTTTTTTCTATGTAATTAGCCAACCAAATGTCACACACACTGTAAATATAATTTTTAGATTCTTCTGTGAGCATACAAAGAACAAACTTAATCACCAGTTTTTCAACAAATCGGAGCACTTGGTAAATTTTACCCCAAGTATGACCTTGAACCATATGGGGCTATAGCGCTTTAACTCAATGTCGGAACTAGGCAAATATCTAATTTTTCCCAGATCCTTATAGGAGAATATCATGTAATGTCATTAAAACAACATTGACTCGATTTTAAAATTTCCCTGTGCAGGGAGAAGGGGACACAGTCCGAAAATTTGCACCCGATCCTTTTCTGAAGTCTGAAAACAGCAGAAAATCAATTTTAGCACCAAAATCCCACGGGAACTGTTATTCATCATTGACATACCAAACCCACTCAATATGAATAATTAGTAAGATGCCTGTTGGTCTGATGCCTGGGGCTTGATCTCGTCCCAGAAACCGTTTGCAATTCAACCCGCTATTCAGATTCTGAAAAAAATCTGACACAATCCTCACAATGCACTACGACCCTTATGGGTTTCCAATGAGCCGGTGTAAAAACCTAAAACCGGCAATTTCAAATGTCAACGTTTCAGTCAGGTATACGAACATTCATGAGTTACCAAAATGGTGGAAAGTCATGCCACATCACGTTGTGTAAAGCAAATGCTGATACAAACGGCTTTTGAAGAGCTGAAAGCCATCATTGCTGATTTCCCAAACTACACTTTCTGTGAGCTGTATTACACCAGGACGATATCTCCCACCTGGGCATACGGTATGAGTTATCTCATAATAAGGCATTTAAGTTATTTGATATCAGGGTATGAGTTGTCTAACATCATTGCATACGAGGTTCAGGGTATTAGAGTTATCTCACCAAGATGAGGAAAATGAGGTCATTATATAGAGTTATCTAACGAGTTGGATGAGTTATTTTGGTTAAGATTAGGGATTAGCAGTTAACCTTCGTCTAATCACATTTTCACGTTTTAATTAATAATTATGCCTTGCTTATTTAGACAGCAAACGTTTCTAAATATTGTTGCTTGAGTATTTTAAAGGTGCAACAAGAGATTTCAGATCATCCCTATTTTCTGTGATATGTGGTGATTTCATATAGATTAGACACTCAATAGATTTCCTACCTATTATTTGGCTAGAAAAATTACTTCCCATGAAAACAAAAGGTGATTTGTATATGCTTATATTTCAATTGAAAACATAGGCTGAATTTCATATTTGCTCCTATAGGAAATTATAAATTTCACAATTATTGTTGTACTAAAGAACAGTTCTCAGCTTAATCATTTAAGATGGGGATATTTTTGATAGAAAGCTTTAAACCACTGTAAAAATAAGAATTTTCACATTTTAAGGAACATCTGTTATTTGAAATCTCTCGTTGCACCTTTAAATAATGAACTATAGAGGAAACCGAAGAAAGTAAAATAACCTACCAAGCTATCCACGTTTATATATAGATAGATACATACACACACACACGCACACAAAACAAAAAAATGCTGAATCGGTATATACATGTATAAATCATGTGCATAGGAACGTCAGACAAGTTTTGTCCCTATGAAAAGAAGTAGTCAAGCATTGCCACCGACACCTTTTATGTTTGAGGTATCGATAAAACTGTATTGCACATAGTCTTGGACGTGACTGAAGCAGTAACACCCCCTCGGCTGGTGTTCTGTCTGGATATGGAGTAGAAGATTAGCCAGGATATCAAGATGAGGATCTTAATACTTGCATTGACACTTTTGGGGACCGCTGAGCTCCTCTTGGCCCAAAGTAAGTTCAATGAGCAATTTATATATCTATATTTCCTTTATGTCCATATTATATATCTCTATTTTAGACCTATATATCTATTTAATGTGTCATGTCATCTTTACACACTTGGGCGCCGTTCCCGAAGAGAAGTATTGGGTATTTTTGTAGCTTAGCGCTTAAGTGGTGGTGTACCATTGACCGGAAATGCTGGGCAATAAGGCTACACATTGTGTAGACCTATTGTAGTACACAGTAACCAGAAATATCATTTGCGTTTTTACGCCTGAATTTAGGACCCCCTGCCACTACCACCTTCACCCCACGTTCCCCCAACCATCACTATCATTGGCCATACGAGTTATAGCTACCAGAATTTCTCCTAGGAGAAATTCAATTTCTCCTTGAAGAAATTCTGCAAGTTATGACGTAGTTATAATTTTTTCCGAAGAGAAATTTTAGCCAATGAGAGCTCTCCTTCTGGCCTAGAAGAAATTCTGGTAGTTATGACTCGTATGGGGAATGATAGATGTGGTGGGGGAATGTGGGGATGATGGTAATAGTTGGGGTCCTAAATTTTGACGGAAAACGCACATGACATTTATACCATTGTTTCTGGTTATATTGTAGCCTTATGTTCAGCCTTTTCGGAGATATGGCCTTAGGCTATCCACCAATAGGCGTGCCCATGAGAAAAAGGATTTTCTTAACGTGTGCCTATTTTTGTCCAATATTTTATATGCAAGTACCTTATGGAGTAGCAGCGTTTGCTACATATAGCAACTAATAAAATATATCATCAAAATCTCGAATAATTAAAATCCACACAAATCCGTTAATAACCTCCTGTTATAGTAACTTCTGGGAAATTAAACAAATGTTAAATGTATTGTTATAAAAAGTGTTGTTTTCATTTGAATCACATTACATAAAGACACCCTTTTGCGGCTTATTGATTTTAGATGCGATTTAATACGCTGTTATTAAGCCAGGGGATGAATTCACATTTTTTTCCGGGAAAAAGATCGCTTTTCACCCTCGATTCCGTTAAAATATTTCGCATTTCCCTATTTTTTTTTTCTCTCTCTCTCTCCCTAGCTCATAAAAAATGTTCTGGTTCCCCCTGAATTCCTACATTCCCTTCCCTTATGATTTGAATTCTTTGTAACTACGATGTCGTTAATAATTTGTGTATTTCAAAACAAGCAAAATTACGGTTAAATCGATTCATAAGTCTGGGGAAACCGAAAATGAGATAGTGAACATATTATTGTCATGAACGACAAACTTTGCTTAAATAGTTTTGTACCATAATACATAATATTAAATTTAATAACTGCTGTTTGAGAATGTAGCTAAAATATACAGCAAACCCAGTGCCTGAATGGCACCGTTTTAGTTGGCTTAACACAATGGTGTCCAAACTTTTTGACAAAGGGGCCGCATTGGTTGAATCCACAACTATTACTCCGCAAACAAGTAATCAGGGCTCTCTGTTTGGTTTATGACGTGCCAACACAAGTCTGGAAGTAGAACCCGTATCTATACCAATATTTGCCAAAAAAGGACCCATAGCAATACCAGAGATGCAGATTTTGGGTCAAATATAACACAAATTTTCCATTTTGGTTGACCCTTTTAGCAAATTTGGAAAAAAATAATTTGGTATCATTTAGAGGAAATTGGATTAATTTTCATACAATTTTTAGAAAATTTTGGTTTCAGATTTATGAAATTGGACTAATTTTTCAACAATGTTTAAAAGTTCAGTTTTAGATTGAGGAAATTGAACTAATTCAAATAAAATTTTTCTTTTAAATCTACACCCCTGGCTTAACAGACCTCACCATAGATTCCAGCAAGTCAGTGTACTAGAACAGCCATTATCTATCATGTGAATAATATGCCAATACTGAGGTGGCTTAATATGTTTTAATAATGTAAAATTGGTTTCAGGCAACAAAAGATAACAATTTATTGAAAAGAAGCTACGGGTCGCTGGTTTGCCAATTAATCAAACACACAACGTGACGTGATTAGCCATGTGTTGATGTTGAATAACCTCGCCGACACAAATCGCACTGATCTTTGTGGCGAAATACGCCAGTCCCAAAACTTATGAGTTTGATTATTATCAGTTATTCTCAAAAAAGTATTTATGAAGGTATCTACAGAATAGAGAATAGTTTTTGTGGTCTACCACCGGAATTATTATTGTATGTTTAGAGAGGGAACCTAAAAATGTAAGTATTTTTATGACTGATATTAAAAGATAGATCTGATATATCAGAAAAATTAATAGTTTTTTCCCACCCAATGTGTGACAATATTTCACACATTGGGTGGGTACAAACTTCTCTGAATTCCTCTATATTCGGTTAACCATTGCATCATTCATTTGATCCTCAATGTGTGTGTGTGTTCTTGTACATGATGAGTGACCCTCATACCTACTGCAGCAAGATCTGATATCAAAAGCAAGATGAGCATCTACCCTTTAGGCATTACTAAGAACATTCAATTAAAGGGAGAGTTGCATATTACAATATGTTGAAATGTTTTTCGTCATAACCTGGTCAATATTGGAAATAGAGAAACAGAAATGATGTTATTAATCATTGGCAAATAGTTGATAAAATTTACAGTTAAAAATTTTCACCATGACATTTCCTCATTTTTGGTATTATTCGTAACTTTGTATGTTTAACACGTTTTTATTTCTTTAAATTTAATCATGTTGTGACAAATATTATGAAGTTTCTAATTTTTAAACTTTAATCCTACTACTTAATCCTAGAAATCGGTAAATATTGGTACCATAAGGAACATTGAGCCACAAGTTCTAACAGATTTGGTCCAACATTTTAGATTAACAAGTCAAAGATAAAATGATGCTTGTCTTAGGATCCATGTACATTAAAATCATCAAATTGAATGTTCTGTTTTGAAATAACAAGTTACGAGTTTTAGATACATACAACTATCTTCACTGTAATAACCCGAATGCAAGAGAAAATGTTTTGAATATAAAGGAGGAATTAGAGCTCTGCGGCCCTTTTTTGGAGTTTTAAACCCAAATGTCAAACGTCTTACTTGGCACAAAACAAACCCTGTTAAACAAGCAAGATTAAATTTCTTTTTGATATCTTCTGCAATGTTAAATCTAATTGATATATATAGGTCAGATCAGATTGTACCTTTAGCCCTATGTAAGAGTAGCAGTCAACGATCTGCTTCTACAATGTTGCTCATAAAATTGGAATTTTTTTTCAGACAAAAGCTTAAAACAAATTTCTATTTGAACGCCTCAGTAATCATACTAGAGTGGGTGAATGATTGCATAATGGGTCCCCACTACCCAGGTGGAGTGAAACCATTCATAATTTTGAAATACGTAACAATGGCTATTAAAGGCCAGCCGTCTGTTATTTGTTCCTTTTCCCTGCTCCAAGCTTGTGTGCAAGGAGGCCACGTTTTTCAGAGTTGGTTGTTACCTTTACAACAAAAACTGACACAGGTTCCCTAGCTAGGCTATGCCTCCTCCAACGGCATTGTTAATACGCCGAAGAGTGCTTGCACTCCGACGGGAAGGGTATAAACAAGCCAAATTGCTGTTTTCCTCGGGATATCGCAGAGTACGATCTGTAAAATCCTCAGACATCATCAAGAGATGGGTCACGAGGCCACGAAAATCTTCAGGACTACCACGATTGACTACTAGACGGGATAATCGCTGAGTGCTTAATCTGTGCCTTAGAGCCCGGAAAATCTTCGTCGTTTGCTTCAACATGGATACCAAGACGAATGACCAAATGTCCACGCCTAACCATTCACCTCAAAAATGTGTTATCTGTAAAACTGACTGACGTGAAAAAATTGTAGCAAAATCCTTAAATCTACTGTTCAGGCTAAGGACACAGTTCGTAAAGGGTTAATTGTGGACTAAGTTCATGGTGATATGTTCGGAAGAGTCTGATCAATTAAGTATTGTATAAGTAACTCAAACTCTAAGAATCATTCCATAAAAAAGTGGTAAAATATTTTATTCCAACTTTATGAGCAACAGTGTATATGCTGTTGTTCTTGAACTACATGGCCAAAAATGACAATTTATGTGTCAATTTCCACTAACGTTGGTGTCAGAAATATATTGGGATGGCATAATTCATAATTCAGAGTCCCTTGAAGCAATAACAACACATATTTTGAAGAGCGCCCAATTTTCCAAAGATTGCGATATTTTTGCACAATTGCATTGATAACTGGCTAGTATAGTAAACTACCTGTGAATGGTAAAGCTCGAAGATGTCTATGCATCGCAAAAGAAGGAATTTCTGTAATTACGATAATTAATATTAGATCTCGAAAATAATTCAACAGTTGTTGGAAACGACATTTCAATATGAAATAGCCGGGAAATAGCGCCATGTACGTGTCTATGCTCATCCATTAGTTGTTCTGTTGGTTGAGGTAAGTCAAGTTAGAGGTTATGTTCGTGAGGTGGCAATATTTTCACAATGGATGAACAGAAATTTGGCGTTTCCAGTTCCGCCGTTAAATTACAACGGGGATCCCGATTCTAATTACGAATCGCTTCTTTTATGAAAATACGCACTTTAGAGTATAGTTAACTCGACAATTACCGACACAACTCTGCAAAAATCTTAAATTTTAAAAATTGGAGGCGCTCTTAAAAAATGTGCTGTTATTGCTTTAACCTACAATCCAAGTTGGCCACCGAAGTCATCTTAAAAAAAAATTCACCTTGAACCATGTTGCCAAAAATGGAAAATAAGGTGTCACTTCTACTAAATCAGGCATCACACATATCGTCGTGGTCACGACATAGTGTCGAATCTGATTTTTGGTCAAATTGAGTTAATAGTTGATTCTGGTTGCATTTTATGTACTCTTTAATTGTACCCAAAAATAAAATTGAAATTACATCTCCTAACCAAAATAGCAGCAGTCGAATAACACCCATTTGTATAAAACGGGTTTCACAAACAATCGAATACGTATTCGATAGCTTTGCGTGTCCAAATATCTCAAAGCACACAGATGAATTGCCAACGAATACGTATTCGCTGGGACTAAGATTGCTACTTCAGTGATCAAAATCGATAATAGGTCTGTCAAGATTTAAGGCAATCGGTGAAATTTACCTTTCTATACTTCATGAGGGATTGGTCTGCATGTTATTTCACATTTTAAGTTTTGTGTTTTAATTATGTTACTTGTACTAATTGAAGCCTACGGTCTGTGCGTCGTGAAAAAGAATTATCCAAGTTTTGTAGTTTTTGGCCATGGGATCAAAGGAAAAATTGTTCGTTTTGATTACATACTTCGCAGAAGTAAACCATTTTCCCACTATAAATAATAATAAATATTATAATTACCATTTATTCGGTAAGGCAATTGTAAAGGTTGCACATTTTCATGAAAATGAATAAAATGCCATCTCAATTTCTTTTCTGAATATCAGTGATCAAGGGACATACACTATGCTACATTGACTCAAGCCAATAATGGCGTTATTGATAAGTAAATCCACCTGGTATTCATCGGACAAACCACTTCAGATCCCCCTTTGTTTATTTGGAACTGCAGAGCCATTGTTACTGTCCATGCAGCTGAAAAGATGCCAGGCGTTATAGCCTCATTATCCCCGCCCAGTTTAGGGTAGACGTTTCACATAGAAGCCCCAAGTACTCAAATGAGGTATTGCCATCGATTCCGTCATGCTCTGTATGATGTTGTTAAGTAGCGCAGGACGGAGTCAATGACAATACCTCATTTGTATACTTGGGACTTCTATATGAAATGTCTACCCAGTTTGGATTGAGCTGGCCTCGTTCGCGATTAAAATAAACTTGGCGGTTCTACTGTGAGTTCATTAATTTTGACTGTATATTTCATCATTTATTGCAAAAAGATGCAAAAAGAACTAATGTGAACAAAACTCATGGTGGACATGTTGCTTGGTAAGCTGTGACCTAACATCTTTGTATAGAACAAAGATCCAGAACTTATTGCTGGACCTCATTTCTATTCAATTTACCACCATGTATTTAGAAAAATACAAAAGAAGGGGGGTCTAGCGACATATGCTAACAACATGGTAAATTGAATAAAAATGGGGTTACGCGGCAAGTTACTGTAAGTTAAGTTTTGTTTCTGCACAAAGATGTTAGGTCACAGCCTGCCAAACAACTTTCTTTCATGATTTTTTGTTAATCTTTGTTTCCTTTTCGGAAAAATGATGAAATATACGGTCAAAGTTAATTGAACGCACAGTAGAAGCCTAATGTTTATTTATTCGTGAAAGAGGACAAATATCTTGTGCTTTGCGTCATGAAAAAAAATAGCTCAATCTTAATCGCGTGATGAGCACCTGAAATCTTTCAACTGTATGGGTAATACTAATGGCTCTCTACATCCAGATAAAAAGTGCTTTATCCTCTGCATACTAAGCGGATTTACTGGATATCAACAGTTCTATTATTTGCTCGAGTCAATGCAGCATGATGTACATCTACTGGTCACTGATATTTAGGAAAAGAAATTGTGATGACATTTTATTCATTTTCAATCAAATGTGCAACTTTTGCACTTGACATATCTCAGAATATTGAAAGGTATAATTAGACAATAATAACTGCGCAGAAATCAGTTACTTCGCCGATATGCGTAACCAATGTCCTTATGCAAGCATCTTTCTCTCTTTGATCCCATGGAGTAACAGGTATCAAAGTGAAAATCCGCGCCGAATACGTTAAGCCTTTATGGTAGGCCGTTCTGACTAAAAACATGTTTTGTTATTAGGGATGGAGCGCCATAGGTGTTTTTAGGCTTTATTGGTGTTTTGCCGTGTACCCCCTGGGGATCCACCCCCACCCCGAGGTCCTTTATTATGGGTGCGGGGTGGTCTCGGGGTCCCGTAGAAGGGTTTTGGAGTAATTTGAACCATTTCGTGGGAATCACCCAGAACTGGGGTCATTTGGATTCTTTTACCGAGTCTCTCCATATCAACTAGAAAAGTTTCGGGACGGATCTAAATGTGTTAAAATTGCCCCCCCCCCTCCTGATCTTTTTAAGGCTCCTGGCATTTTTTCTGGGTTTTGGTTGGCCCAGGAGGCCCTATTTGGGTTCGGGAAGGTGGGGCCTCTCCCTACTCACTGTCGGACACCCTTTCATAGTGGTGCTCAGGTTCCGTGCGAGGGGAGATTCGATGGATGGGAGATTTCTCTTTTCGCTGATTCCTCTTTTTAAAATCTTTTGTTGCTAAATTTAAGTTTTTTTTATATTTTCAGCCAATTGTTGGCATTTTCGATTTGACTCTACTGTTTTTTCCTTTTTTCTCTTTTGTCTGTTACGGTGGACTCTCACCGCCATGATGTCCGTTAAGCCCGTACTTATTTATTTTAGGCGGTAGAACTATTGGCTATCTGCTTGAGATATTCAAAGAGCATTACAGGTATCAAAATTGGCAATTTTGAGATCAACGTAGCTCTTATGCAGACGATACAACTTTATTCTAGCTGGTAGTACTAAGTCACTGTCAACTACATTTGAAAATTCTTGATAGCTTTTGTCTAGCTTCCGGTATGAAAATCAATTTTTTTAATAAATCGAAGCTATGAACTCGTCCGCTTATTGACGGATAAAATGTAAAGCCCATTGGTAGAGGTCTCTCCTGGACTTCTGGTCCATCAAATTACTGGCATTATATAACTGAAAAGGAGGATGATCTCTTCCACTTAAATTTCATTCCCCAATTAGAAAAGATCAAATCGCAGCTTAATATGTGGTCCAGGAGAGATCTAACACCCATTGGTAAGATAGCAATTGTAAAAAAGTTTTACCTTGTCGCAATTAACATTTTTATAACTGTTCTTCCAAATCCCCCTAACCACTTTCTAAAAGAGTAGATAAGATTATTTATAAATTTATATGGAATGGAAAACCTGACAAGATTAGTCGTAAAATTATTATTAATGACTTTGAGCACGGTGGGCTAAAAATACAAACTTAGAATGTTTTCAGAAGGGCCTAAAATGTAGCTGGATAAAAGGCTTATAAATAGTTCTGAAAATGCTAAATGGAAGGCTTTCATAATAACCACTCTATCTCGGCTGGGAATACGGAATATTGTCTGGAAGCTAAATATCGTTCTACAGATTTTTCCATCCACATTTTAAAGGATAATTTCCTTAAAGATGTTATTAGAGCTTGGTTAGATTTCAAATGTCAACAGACCAAAACATTCCGTGTTGCCTATGAAATATTGTGGTATAATTCTAGTGTTAAAATTAATAACAAGTGTTTATTCTACCAGTCATGGATGGACAAAGGAGTCCTTACACTGAAAGATCTGTGTTCTGAGGATGGCCTTTTATTATCTTATGAGGAATTTCGTAACGAAATTTAACATAACATGTTCCTTTATTAAATATTATGTTTACTCAGTGCAATCCCAAAACACTGAGCATCCCCACCCCTAAGTTTATAAAGGCTCTGAACGTAACATCTTTCAGTGACGGGTTCTGTAGGGGCCTAAACCTTCAAAAGTAGTTTACCGTACTCTGGCCGAAGTCTATTGCTCTAGAGCCCATTAAATGTCAAACAAAAATGGCTACCCTCCTTGGTGAATCCCAAACTGTGTTCGGTGCATAGATCCATTCAAAATAACAATAATCCTAAATTACAATTTTTTCAATACACATTTATTCACTTTTATCCCAACGAATACCTTCTTTTCAAAATTGGTTTTAAAGAAAGTCAAAATTTGTAATTTCGGGTAAGAATCAGCCGAAACATTGCTGCACTTGTTGTGGGAATGCGCTATGGTTAAATTCTTGCTTTTGTGACAGCGAGATATGTAGATGGTTAAATAAGACAATTCATCATAATGACCCATTGGAATTGAAACTGCAATTCGATTTGTTTTGGAATATTTAGACCCATTAATTGACTTCTCTGATATTCTTTCTTGCCCAAAAAATTTCTATTTAACAAAAAACTCTTTGTGAAATTAAATCTTTCAGAAAGTTTGTGAAAAATTACATGCACTGAGAAATTATTGATTTTCCAATGGTCACTGTTTTGCTACTTGTCAAAAAACAATGGAAAAAAACCTGTTTTCGAGAAAAAAGCACATCCAATAATTGTGTATTTGTCACCAAACAATGAGTATCTGATCTTATATGACACGTAGCATGCGACTGTATGGTCAGGCGGCAAGTAGTGCATATGCAGCGGATGTGGCATTAGATCCTTTGAGGGTCCATCTTCGATACCGATGGCATTGTAGTAGGCCCATTTAAAGGTGCGTGTTCCGATCGTCTTTGGGACACCTCCCCCCGATTTACCCGGAGGTAGTTCGGTTTTGATGTCGGATGATGGGCCAGGTTTTTTCTCATTGTCGTCCTTGGATTGGGCACACGGGTCCATTTCATCCCAGGATGTAGACAAAAGGCCGCCGTTTTGGTGGTTGTCCGTCAATGTGAAGCGCAGTATTCGAGGGGTTTGCAACAGGCAATTGTTGCGTCTGCCATCAAAAAACGCAGCGTTGGTCCCACGGTGCTTGGTGGTGTGTGTGCGGTGCCGGGCTTTGGTATTGGGTACGGGACGCAATACTCATAAATCGGAAAAAGGCCCCTTTAATTACATTTTGTACCCCCCCCATTCGTTACGTACCATACAACGTGATTCAGTTGCCGCGTAGTAAACTCAGACTCTGGGTAGTTTAAGCAAGATTGCCTTTTTTTTGACAGTCATGTTTGGTGTGATACAATTGATCAATCTATAAAATGGGAATGACCAGCAATTACTGATTGTGACTTTATGCTCTTCCGGCTGTGGGTGGTCTTTGGTGTTTTTGTGTGTATGTTTTGTTTTGTTTGTTTGTGTTGACTTGATTATTCTATTGTTGTTGTTGTTTAAGTAATTATGTATTTGTTTTGTCGGTGGCATACAATAAATAAAAAAAAAAAAAAAAAAAAAGAAAAAAAAAAGAAAAGAAAATACTCAAATGTCGATAGTCGCAAAATACACAAAGACAGTACAAAAAACGTTGCACACCAAAATAATTGGCAACATTTGGATTTTCATTGTATTTTCCCATCTGCTGTGGGGGGAAGCACTCCCGAATCCCCCTTAATACACACTCGTAACACCCCACAATCCAGTCCTACGAGTATATAGGGTAAGATGGTTAATTCACTCCGAATAATAGTAGCAAAAATTCACAAATAAACATGTTACTCCAACAATGGCAAAATTCGGGTTTCAACTAATTTCCCAACTTCTGAGGGGGAACACTCTCAGACATCTGCAGGCCGGACGAAGGATTTATTGGGGGGGGGGGGGGAAGGGGGTGCGGGTCTTCGAAAAAGTGGCTTTTTTCGAAAAAAGAGTGGTCATTTTGCTCTTAAAAGTGGACCTTACCCCCTAAAGATGTCCTTTTTGAACAGTGAATCACCAAAAGTGGCTTTCCTGTCAAAATTTCTCTAAGGTTTGGCCTTTTATCAAAAAATTCAGCAAAAAGTGGACCTTTTGCCCCTTTGGGGAATTTGGGAGGATGCGGACCCCCCCACCCCCCCGCGTACGGGGGCCTGGATAATGCACGACTAGCCTCCACGCGTAACACCTACGATTCACAAGTTTATTCCAAATAATAGGTCGCAAAAACACAAAATCAGTCACCTAAACAAATTTGACTAAATGGCAAAAAAACATTTTGTGTTTCAATTTTGTTTTCCCAATCAATAATTTTAACAATGCCTGGACAGAAATTGCCGATTTGTGTTCAAGGCAATGTTTCAACAACAATGATACAAAGGAACCGAGAAAATGGGAACCATCAGAACCCTCTGGAACATCTAAGTGTCCACTTTTCTTTAGAAATCATTATTTTGACCATTTTTGAAGCAAAATAGTTTGATCGAGGGCCAGGCAATGTCATCAACCATTGTAACACAAAGAAGGCCTAAAACACGGGAACCATCCAAAAACCCTTCCGGGAAACTCCAAAGTGTCCACTTTTGTTAAAAAATCATTATTTTGACCATTCTGGACAGAAATGGTAAATTGGGTTCCAGCAATAGTCATAAACTCGGAAACTTAAAGGAGCCGAAAACAATGGAATCATCCAAAAACCTTCCAAGAAACCTCCCGAAGTGTTTAATTTTGTTTTTAAAAAAATCATTATTTGTCCATTTTAGACAAAAAAAAAAACAACATGATACGCACAGGAAACGAGAAAACTGGGAACCCCATTCAGAAACCATCTGGAACCATCCAAAGTGACCACTTTTCTTAAAAAAAAAATATTTTTAAACAAAATGTTTAATATGAGGAAATTATGGCCGATTTGTGTTCCTGGCAATGCTCAACAACCATCCAAAAACCTCCGCGGAACTTCCAAAGTTCCACCATTTGTTAAAATAACATTATTTACCATTCTGGACAAAAATTGCCATTGAAACACAAAGGAAACCGAAAACCACATGGAACCACCCAAAACCGGGGGGGTACGCACACGATCTGCTCAATCTGGGAAATGGGGATTTCAAACGGTAATTGGGAACTGCTAAAGGCCATATTATGCAGTCTCTGTCTCAGTCACTTACAAAATCGGCTCTTAAACCTTCGTTCAAAAAGATCTTAGTAATATCATGATAATTTAAGAAAAAAATAAGTGACGTCAAAATCCGTCGAGGTTACGTGGATTAACTCCGCTGCAACACAGTGCAATTCCCAAAAACGGTAATTTAGATTTAAATATTCTTGACCAGGCCTAGACCTTTTGTCAGCCTATGTGTGACCGGTCATGATATTACGTAAGAAGCGCCCTCCTACCGTTACGTCTTTGAATAGACTACAATCCGGGAAAAAGGTTGTTAGAACACTATCACTCCAGAACACAACAATGTTAAAATATGCGTCTATTTTACAATGTAGTTGTTTTGACTGATGCCAATTGTTTTAAATGCGGCGAGACACACTTGTCTCGCAAACCTACCCTTCCCCACCCCCTATCATCAATGTTGGGATAAGTGACAGGATGTTGGAGTAAATGAGGTGGCTCAAACATTGAACAGGGGAGAGAGGGGAAACATTTTTCAAAGAGCGTGCATTATGTTCTAACCATTTTTCCCCGGATTGTAGCACTCGGGTACGCCGGGAGTTGATGTAGATCTGTTGCTGTTTACAGGTTGGCTGTCCACCTCGCCCCCACAACCACCACCTTCCGGGAACCTTGCTAAGGTCCACTTTGGTAAAATCATTAATTTTGACCAATTTGGCAGAAAATGGACGATTTGGGTTTCAGGCAATGCCCCATGAATTAAACATGTTTTTTAAGCAACGGGCCCCTATTACATATAATCCTGAGAATCCCGCATTGGTATGCCTGCGCCTGCGCCCGGACGAATACATTAGCCGACATGAATATATGTATGCACGTAGATTTACGACTGAGTTTCGGGAATGGACCCCAGGGTCAATCGGCTTAACTAACCTCAGCAACGTTCTCAAGTTGTATATGGAAGTTAGGCGTAGAATTCCGGTCTTCTAGACGCTGCTAGACTTGTTGTACCTCGTACAAGCTGTACATTTGGCGCATGGTTACTTAATGTGATCGGTATACGACTCTGGGATATGCTTCTAGTTAAAATTAGAGAGCAATCTACACCAGTGCTTTAAAAAGCGATTTCAGATATTAAGATTTGGTACATTTATGTTGATTTATGTTGTGTAGTTTTTGATAAATTCTGTACAAGGCGGATTTGTAAGGTGCTGTGTTCTTTGTAGAGCGCCATATAACATATATTTTATTATTATCTTAAACTGGATCTGGAAAAAAACCACGATAACCCCGCCCCAAGTATTTTTTCTATTTGAATATTATATGTAGGGAGATGTGCGACAAATACATTCCAATTTATTGATAGATGCATTGCACCCTTAAGTAACCTGTCTATCGTGTTTTTATGTACGGTATTGAAAGTTCTTTTATATTTGTGTCCATAGGTGTTACATGTCCGTCAAGTCCGACTCTAATTATTTCCGGAAATAGTATATCAATTCCAAGACCAACGTGCATGGGTTTTCCAGGGGAGCACCGATTTTTTCTACTTCTACAGAGATGTCAATACTAACACCTCAGCTTTCTTTCTTTGCTGGGACGGAAACAACACATAATTTCCAAATACCAGAGGCTACGTCACGATGAGATTGGTAGCTCAAGGAGGCGGCGCTGTAGCTTTTTGTGATTTGATGTCCCATCAGGTGGTCTAAAACTTTCGATTCTAGTTTGGTTTTTATTTCGTTATGCGTTTGTTTGTTGTGGGTATTTCTTTAACGAAAAATCAAATGCTTTGATTTCAAACAAAACAAAAGGGGTTATAACCACGATTCATCCATTAAGGCCAAATCTCAAAGCTGGATGACTTGTTTGAAAAGTATGTGTAGCGCAGATTTTTGTGGGCCGCCAGCTATAGCTCGCAGTACCACTTGTCAATACGTTTGTGTGTGTTTGTGTGTGGATGTGTGGGTGGGACGTGTGTGTGTCACTAAATTGTTATTTTTAAATCAATTTCCTCAATGAAAAGTTCAAGTTCACTTGGAACAACTTGTGTCATATAGGTGCACCATGGGCTCCCTCATATGTTGTGAAGGTCCAAGGTCATATGACAAGGTCATTTGAGGTCAAGTTGAAGATAGGCTGGGCGGTCCACAGCTTTATATTCTTTGATATAGCGATCGCGAAAGGCCGAGAACGTCGAAGTTCCTAGTTATTTTTTAAATTCCTAGCTCAATGCGCTCACCTTTACTGATCAAAGTTATTTTGTGAAAAAAACGTAAAAACACCGTTTCGATACGGCGGAGGTATCATGGGCTGAACGTTGATTTTCATATATTTCTCTAACCTTGGTATCCAATTTATTTTGCCAAAATGAAGAGAAGAAAAATATTATATTGAATAGCGACCAGTACCAAGCACTGTAGTCTGCCCGCAAAAGAGTTTGAGGATGCACCGCTATTCGAGCACATTTTCGCAGTAAAGGTGCCACAGAATTGAGAGATGTCAACCAAAATTGATCTTTTTCACCAGTTTTTTAGACAGTTTTTCCCCCATATTGCAAAACTTAAGCCATACGTGAGTATATATACCTTTTTCGAATCCTTGTAACCAACAAACATCATGGAGTGCTTTTTTCAACACAATTGGAACATTTATTTTTTTACACCGGTAACCTTGGAATGAGGGATCTGGCAAGTGCTTCCATCAATGTTTTTTATTATCAATGCATAAAGTACTTTATCCAGATTTGCACACATCCCCCCCCCCGCCATGAGCTCTGTGCACTATAGTCCCCCACTAAAACCTACAGGAATAAGACAGTCATTCTTACATAACCATAGATACTTGTAATATAGAAACGAGAACTCTGGCTATTTAAATGTGCTTTGTTCCATTTATTGTATTGTGTTTTCTCTACTTGATATTAAGCCTGGCACTTGCACATACACCCATCAAGTACCGTGGGAAACAAACTTGCGGTTGATGGTAGACGCAATCATGCATGTTGCTGGCCCTATTCAATCGTGATAATATTGATAGTTTTCACCCCTAAACCGTCGGTTTTTGTTATATCTTGGGAATAAAAGGAATTTGAGGGTTTCAAATTTCAGGATACAATGAGAAAATACGGGGGGCTTCATCTGATATCAAAATCGATACTACTTCCGGTGTAAATCGGGGGGGTGGGGCAAAGACGACGGAACACGCAACCTTTAAAGAAAATGCTGTAACACACAAGTTAACTACGGAAAGACATTTCGCCCCAGCCCATTGGAATATTTCATTTAATTTCATCACATGTCAGACTACTCTAACACATCAACAATACAGAGAAAATTTTATTACTTGACCTTGAATTAGAGGCTAAAAGAATGATTTTGATGATCTCCAAATTTGTCCCAAAACGATGCATTTGTTTTTTAAATTTTTCTCCAACATGATACAACTAAAATTTAACTAGTTTATCAGTTAAACGGATCAAATTACTCTCGTTTACAAAAAGAGTGTGAAAATTTTACTATTTTTACTAATTTCCATTCATTTGTATTAGGAAATGGATTATGATCAAATTCATAAAGCATAATAATTGGGAAAATTAAACATGAATGAATTTATTTGTTTGCGATAGTAACATAATTTGACATGCAGAGTAGAACATGCAAAGGTCACTCTTATGAAACTATTTTGTCATGGGTATTGTTGTTGCTCCTGGTGGTGGTGGTGGTCCATATGGACCCTTACGCGATTATCTCCGTAACGCGTGATGTTGTTGACAATTAGCATAGCAACGGCCCGCATCATATAATTTCCCCATCTGAAAGAAACCATCTCTGTATTGTATGAATTGGCCAATATGGAAGGGGGATAGTGAGAAAAATAGGCCTATGTGTCTTAAAAAAAAATAAAAGTTTGTTTCAAAGTTGATTGCAAAGGTTGTATGTAAGCAAATTAATCAATCATGTATTGTCCATGGTCTCGGGAAATTAATATCAGTCTGCATATAACCAAACAGGGTACTGAGACAGCACTCATTAAGGTCAAAAAGAATATGGTTGCTGCCATAACAACCATGAGTATTGTTTTACTGGTGCTGCTTGATTTGTCTGCGGCATGCGACACCATTGATCATGATGTGCTGCTGTCGCGTCTCAAAAATAACCTTGGTATCTCTGGTAATGTCTTAAAATGGATGCATTCTTATCTAAGCAATAGAATCACACAGGTCCACATTGATGGATTTTTCTCAGACGCTCGTCCACTCAGATTTGGATTGCCACAGGGCTCGGTTGTAGGTCCGCTCATGTACGTCATCTACACGCTCCCCATTGGAGAAATAATTCGCAAATACGGACTAACTTACCATCTTTACGCGGATGACACTCAGATTCTGACATCTTTTAATCCCAAAATACCTGGTGCTCGTGAAGAAGCTCTAAGAAAACTCGAACTTTGTATTAATGAACTCAATGACTGGATGCGATTGAACAAACTCAAGCTAAACGGTAATAAAACCGAATTCTTTGTTGCTGGCACACTGCAAACACATAGCACTCTTGGCTCAGTTGAACTTAAAGTTGGTGACAGTGTAATCAAACCATCGGACACTGTCCGGAACTTGGGCATCATATTTGATTCACATCTCTCCATGACACGCCATATAAACAGCTTGATATCATCCATCAGTCTTCAACTTCGCAACATACGACGCATTAAACGGTTTCTTTCCTCGACCATGACACTCTCCATTCCGTTGTCCGATCACTTGTATTATCGCGCCTAGATTATGGCAACGGAGCCAAATCTAAAGATCTTGATCGGCTACAGTCACTCCAACATAAGGCTGCCAAGTTGATATTTTCAGCCGCCAGATGCGATAGTCCATCTCCACTTATGCATAATCTACATTGGTTGCCAGTCCGTGATCGCATCAACTTCAAAGTTTGTCTCTACGTTTTCAAATGCCTGGAAGGATCTGCACCTGAATATCTCATCAATTTAATTTCACTAAGACAACCTCACACTGGACCAGTTACAAGATCTTCAATGGACAAAACTCAAATCACAACTCATGTTGGCAGAAACAAAATCGGCGATCGTGCTTTCCAAGCTGCAGCACCAAGACTATGGGAGGCATGCTCAGTAACAAGCTTCAAAAAACTCTTAAAATCTCACTATTATGCTTATTAATTCTTTGCTTTTTATATTTTGTTGTTCTTGTTGTTCATTGCATAATGCGCCTTGATCTCTTAGTAAAGGCGCTATATAAATCCTGTATGTATGTATGTATGTATGTATGTATCGTCATTTGCGTCTTTACGGTCCATATGGACCCCCCTTTGATCACTTTTAAGTGTTTAGCTTATTTGGTTTTCGGCCGAAAATTTTAGTAGTTTAAAGGTGCAACGAGAGATTTCACTTAACAGATGTCCCTAAAAATGTGACAATTCTGATTGTTTTGCATTAATGTAAAGCTGTCTATTAAAAATACCCCCATGTGAAAAGATTATTCTGAGAACTATTTCTTTGGTACAAAAATTTGCGAAATCTCTAGCCCAGTAGCTTTTGTCTCTGCACGCATGTTTACGGCGTAAAACCAATCATTTCAACGCAGATCCGCAGATCTTGTGAATCAAGCATTTTAAATGTTAAAAAAATCGGAGTTCCATTGGAGTCAATCATTCTAATATTATGAACTTTGCATAAGAACATTGGATTATTTGATTCTGTCAGTTATCTTGAATTTTCAAAATGGCCGGCAGGTAAATATTTTTTTTTCTTTTTTGCCCACGTCCCAGAGTCTGAGAGGCATGATTTTGGTTTCTCTACCGTGTGTCCCAAAATGGAGTCAAAACCGTGAGAGCCGACAACTTTCACCAAAAAAAAATACAAATTTAGCTATAAAGTGTATTTGATTTATCTTAAAAGACACTGGCACATTCCAAAAATAGTGCGCCCTCAATATTTTCAAATTCGATAGTTTTGTACGGTTGTAAAGCTGTTATGTACATTAGCCCTCACCTGAAATTATTAAGCCAAATCAGCGCTCTTATGGGTGAATAGAACGATTTTATAATAAAATGTGTACATTGATATAGGAATGTATTATTTCTCCTATTCTGTGATATGGAATGATTGTAGTGTCAAAGGTAAGTTATTTTCAAATAACAACGTTTAATGAAATAATTACTGGTGTTTTCATCCTAATACTTTAATTGAAACACCAAGCTTATTTATGTAAACTAATGTATTTAGATCAACATTTATTTACTAGCTACACCAACACTTTTTTTTTAACCTGTGTCCATTAAAATAATTCCTCTTACCTGTCACGTTGAATGGACAGCCCTAAAACTTTTAATGAAGTTTCACTTATTTTGAAATCTACTATAATCAAAACCGTTGGTTTGTTTTATTTTAAACAAGTTAATATCGTTCGCTAACTCTTAAATCAACCATAGTTAGAGAACATGGCAAGCACATCAAACGTTTTTCGTGCTCTGGAATTCTGAGAGCATAATATCTGTTTGAGAAACACAACTTCGGTATTCAATACGTCATGTGTAGTTAAGAATCGATCGTATAATTTGACATTAATTTGTGATTATGATTTTTCCTGCATGTTGTAATACCGGTGTGTATTTGCTTCCGACTATAACATTTTCTAACTATTGATTTTACAATATTCATGACAGGCAGCACCGGGGGTAATGCATGCAGTCCAAATCCTTGCCTGAACGGTGGTGCATGCAGTCTTAGTGGGAACACATTCACTTGTACATGTCCAACTGGATTTACTGGTTCCACTTGTGAAAGTAAGTGCAATTCTAAAGTTTTAATATTTAGACTAGTGGCACTCTAAAAATGGAGTGTATGAGAGCGGGAACGAGAAAGGGATGAGGGATTGATTGCTGAGAAAGAGAGGGAGATGAAAAGATAAGACTGTGTGTGTGAGAGAGAGAGGGAGAGAGAGAGAGGGAGAGAGAGAGGGAGAGGGAGAGGAAGAGAGAGAGAGAGAGATGCTGTCGTGAAGATGGAGTTCTCAAAAGTTTTTCCTTGTGACAGAGGTAGGTGTAACAAAACTGTGAAATTGTCCGAGAGGACAATTCATTTGAACACTTCTGTTCATGGTTTTTATTTTAAAATTAACTTCATTGACTTCAATGTATATATTGTATTTCCTCAAATAGTACAAGTAACGAAGATGTAAACTGTGTTAGTCTTGTCATTTCATTCTGTTAATGGTGTTTTATTTTAAAATTAACTCCAATGAATAATTCTGTAGTTTCTCGAAAAGAGCAAGTTACGAAGCAATTTAACAAGACCTGCTACTTTTAAAATGTGAAACTTTTATTACAAAATTATCCGGCACATATAGTTAGAGCTGCGATCGAGAATAAGAAGCTCACGGGGTTGGGGGTTATAAAGTGAATGAACTGAACGTTTTTCGGTAAATAATTTTACTTCATGCGAATGTGTAAAGTGAAAACCAAGCAAGCATGTTAAATTTAAATTGAAAAAGGAGTGTGGACATTTCCCCCGCTTTTTGTGTGTACAGTCGTACCGAAATGACTCCCAGATTTAAACATTAGTGTCTGGTGGACAAGTCCTAGGACAATGAAACACAGAACTTAGTGTCCGATGGACTATCAACCCTAACCAACTTACATCACATTTTAACACTTTTAAGTGCATTATAAGGGGGGGGGGGCACGTGGACCCAACAATTTGTTTTTCGCGCGCCATGTTTTAACCCTCGTCTACCTGAGCCATAAAAAAAAAAAAAAAAAAAAGGGGGGGGGGGTGGTTACCACCCCCCCTGTGATTTTCGTTACTGAACACCCGATTCCTGTAAATTTGGTACCAAAGGATAGCTTAGAGTTTCTTCTTTCCATTGGTACCAAAATAAGTATCAACATCCCCATTATGACGTCACCATGACGTCATATGTTGAGGAAAGTCCGAAAATACTGAATATAGGGTGGATAATTGATATTTCGCAATTTTAGCGACTCAAACACCTTATTATAGCTCTAAAATGCTTTCATTATAAAAAACTAGTTATTTCCCATCAAGTAGAGTCAAAAACCGCATGAAAATCTGATTTTCCTAGCCTTTTTGGCGAAAAATTGATTTTTTTACTGTGTGTGTCTATGGAAATGGCAGTTTTGCTGGCATGCGAACTTTATGACGTCATTGTGACGTAATCCTAGGCATGTTGGTACTCATTTTGGTATTAATGGAAAGAGGATGACCATAGCTATCTATTGGTACCAAAATCAAGTGTCTGTGATGTTCCTGTGTTGTGTTAGGCATGTTGGTACTTCTCTTCCGAAGGGGGGGGGGGTGGTGCTATCCATCACTTTGGGATCACCCCGTATCTTACCTATACCCCGGTGGATGTTTGTTTTTGGATGAAAAGGAGCGTGACATGTCAATTGACAATTACATAAAATAATTTGGCACCAAAAAGGGGGTTTTAGCAAGCCGGGGAAAAAACCTGAAGGGGGGGGGGGTGGTAACCACCCCCCTTCGGTAGACGAGGGTTAACTCTAAATTATTTGCCCAAAATTTTATGCAATTGCCCATCGGTATAAAAGGAGATATAGTCCCCCTGGAGCCATAGTCCGGGCTCCATAGACTATAACGGAATAAAGCGTAAAATTAATGTCAACTGAAATGAGTGCCCTATTGTCCATTGTCGCTGACGGACTATGGGTCCAGAGGACTATATATCCTGTCACAAACAAAACAAAACTCGGCCCTTGAGTTTTGACACGAGGAAGCGCAACCAATTTGAATTATTTTACGAATGTTACAGTCACTTTCCTGATATCTCGTAAGATACGAATGCTTACGAAGACACCATAAAATTAGATGCAAGGAAGTCGGTGCAGGATTTGTTAAAAGCTTTGAAAAGACAACATTACATCGCAAGATCCCCCATCTTTTGTGAAGTCTTGTAACCAGCAAAGCTCATTTAACATGTCATCAATTGGTATAAGATTATCAGCACTTAAAAGCAATATTTAGCACATTTTGTTTGAAGGTCGCCGCCCCCAATGTTTCAAATATTTGGAGATTTTTACACGGTTGCTTGGTAACTGGCTAGTAACCTATACCTGTGAAAAACAATGTTAACTCGAAAGTCTATGTGTCCAAACAGAATTTGGTACTAGAATAATTATATCGGGGATCCCCGATAATAATTCAACCGGCTGCTGGAAACGGCCTTCCAATGTGATATAGCCGGGAAATAGCGCCATGTACGTGTCCTACGCTCCAATCATTTCGTTGTTTTAATATCTTCGGCGGCGGCGCAAGCCAAGTTAGAGGCTATTGTCTCGAGGTGGCACTATTTCATCATCATGGACGGACATAAACGTAGCATTTCCAGCTCTGGCCGTTAAGTCCAATCTGGAATCCCAATTCTAATTAAAACAAATCGCTAATTTTGGGGATAAATACGCATATTTTAGCAATCTCGTTTCGCAGGTATAGTTTCCTAAACAAGTACCAACGTAACTGTGGCAAAAATTATCAATTTTGAAATTGGGGGCGCTCTTTAAAAAATGTGCCAATTTGCTTTAATAATATAGGTCCAGCAAGTTTATTATGCTGCAATTTTCAAGAGTGCAAATTGGTTTTGGAACTGTTTGTCCAACACTGCTACAATAATAAAAAAAATGGGCACCACCAATGAATTACTTAGCCATGACAAGAAATATTTTGAGGTAACAAACATTTAACAACACGTCTAATAATACCGATTTTCTTTGAAACCTTCAATTAATGTATTGATATTTGGTCCATGAAAGATGAGGATCTGAAGTAACACGATAATATTTTGATTCTTTAGTAAATCTTCAAGAACGTTAAACTAAATTACTTACAATATGGGATGAACCAAAATCCAATTCTTTTGTCTTTGTTAAGATTTTATATAAAATTAATTCATTTTCAGAGAACCAGTTATCAATAACTTTAGGTTTTTATAAATAACATTTCCAATTATCTGGATCCTTAGATTTACGTAAAAGAGCATGTATCAATGCACACATATAATTACTTTACAATGAACAGAGCTTGGAGTGGATTAATGATATCAGAACAGTAAAGACCTCAACAATACCTCCTTGCGGAACACCTATATCAACGTTGTTTAAAAAATCTAATACTGCAGAATCTATACAACAACCTATAGTATGGGGCGTTGTGTTGATGGTTTTGAGATTTGTTGGCTTTTTTTTTCTACATTTGGAATTTTTGATCTTAAAATGTATGATAATTGTCCTAGGAATCCAAATCAAATTGTTTACCATTTTTTTATCCATCCGTTGGCGCCATCTTGGTTTCACATGGCTGCCATTTTTAAAACATATTTTGCTCTATCTCTTGGCTCTGAGCAACATAGAAGGCTCAAAGTGGTTGCAATACCAATGTTTTTGTGATGTCACGGAACACAACCTATCACATCCATAAGTCCAGATAGTTTCCTTCAGGCATCATCTTGAATTTTAAATGGTCCGCCATTTTAAACATATCTTGCTTCTCTTTCTGCCCTTCTGATCACATAGAAGGCTCAAGCTGGTGCAAACCCATGTTTGTGATGTCAGTGATTGCAAATATTACATCCAAAAAATCACAGATTGTTTCCTTTAGGCGGCCGTCTTGAATTTCAAAATGGCCGCCATTTTTAACATATACTTCGCCCAATATCTGGACTTATGAACAACATGGAAAGCTCCAATTGGTGACAATACCCATGTTTGTGATGTCAAGGAACACATATATTACACCCAGAAAGTCACCAATTGTTTCCTTCTGGCGGCCATCTTGAATGTCAAAATGGCTTCCATTTTTAACGTACACTTCACTCAATATCTGGACTTCTGGGCAACATAGAAGGCTCCATTTGGTGGCAATACTCATGTTTGTGATGTTAAGGAAATATATATTACATCCAGAGAGTCGTAGATTGCTTCCTTCTGAAAGCCATCTATAATTTCAAAATGGCTACTATTTTTTTACATTATACTTCGCCCGAACCACTTAAATCATTGAATCCTGGGTGTTTTAATAAGTTTGTATATAGGTTTCAATGTTATTGCTGTCCATATGTTCCAGAGTAATTTCAAGTATTGAAAACCAATATCAACATCTATCTAGTGGCCGCAGCCGAGATGCCATCAATGTAGTTAAAGGGGCGACGACCCCTGTTTGGGCATGATGACCTCCAACATGTGATGTCTGAGACTACTTGATAGAGATGAAATTTGAAGGGATATCTCCACATCTGTGCTTTGGTCATGTGCTCACGCCAGGATATGTTTTGTATTCGCATAAGAAGCCTGGTGTAGGTGCCATCCAGTTTATCCTATAGCTCTTTCTTCTCAGATCCATATAACAGGATACTCTCTTCACAGGCTCTAAAAACTTCAGCTTGGTTGAATTGGAGATACCAGATTGCCATAGGTGGTGTAGTTTATTGTAGGCATTCCAAGCTTGTCCTTTGCGTGACGGGAAGTCTTTCTTGCTGTCGACAACATAGGACCCAGGTAATTGACGTCCCTGATCTCTTTGAGTTGGATACCGTCTGTAGTGCAGATAGGTTGTTGATGATCTTCCTCATTGACGGTCATGTATTCCGTCTTCTTGGCATTTAGATGTAGGCCGACTTTGTGCACCACATAAGATCGGCTGTTAGAGCTATAGATCATCTGCATAGTCAAGGTTTGTGAGATGCTGACTTTGGTGACGTCTAGAACACTTGGGTTTAATGGTGAGTCCCTTGTCGTTCATGATGTCAAGACTGTCTGAGGATGTAATCAACCACGATTACAAAGAGATAGGGAGTAAGAGTATCTCCTTGGAGGATTCCAGTAGTTGTTAGGAACTCCTTTGTGGGCCCATCCATGGTCTTCAAAAAGCTAGATGGGTTATCATACATGATGACAATTGCTTTGAAAGTCTCGTCTGGGACACCATAGTTGGTAAGAATATGCAGCATTACATCTCTGTTGACACTGTCTAAAGCCTTGGATAAGTCTACAAACACAATTGAGGCTTTTCTCTTGGAAAATCTCAACTCTTCTATGATCCTTCTGAGGGCAAGTATCTTAGGTAGTGTTGATCTGCCTTTACGAAAACCATTCTGGTTTCGCCTGAGAATGGGATCTATGTGAAAAACGATTCTATTGAGCAGCATTGAGTTGTAGATCATAGAGGTGTGTGATTCCTCTGTAGTTTTGGAGTTGTTGGAGGTCACCTTTCTCTGGTGGAGGAGTGATGAACGATCTTAATATAATAAGGCAGTTTGTTTCCCATGTAGGTGTTATTACGAAATTCCAACAGTTGATCATGAAAAAGTGGATTCTTCCAGATTACTGCAGGAATGTTGTAGGGACCAGGCGTCTTGGTGTTGTTCAGTTTCTTCAGGCAGATCAGAAATAGTGAAAGGTCCAGTCTTGAGAGGAAGGGTGTCTGCTATCTTGTGATTGAAGAAAGGTTCATCAAGTAGAGGCGCTCTTCAGTTGTGGGGGTAGGTTTCTTATCAGTCAGCTCCCTCAGTGCCTCCAGGCAGCAGCAGCATGCTTGTATTTAAAATGTAGGCCTGGTGTCAAGTGCTTCAGCCTTGGACTTAACATGCTCCTCAAGCACCACGGTGTAAGCTTCATCAAGTGCAGCCTTAGCGGCATCAAGGTTCTGCTTGGAGGTTCTGGTGGATTTAGTACGGTGCTTCTTGGCTGCAGACTTCAGCTTTTCTCTGGCTTTGATGACTTTGTCATTTGAGGCAAAGGCAGTAGCCGTCTTCTTTCTTCTAGTAGCATCTCCAGTGCAATTTATTTGTTGGCTGAAGTGACGGCTTCGTAAACTGTGCTGGGGTTCTAATCTTCAAGATCATCAACAAGAGTGTTGAACCTGTTATGTAGTGCTACAGTATACTGCTCGCAGAGCTTTGTATCTCCCACTACCTTTCTCGAGTCAATTGTTTTCATGGGATCTCTAGGAGGGGGGTTATCCTGCTCCTGCAAGAGACAATTCTATGATCAGACTTATCAGCTTCAAAAGTGTTGTAGGCTCTTGAGTTCTTAATGCTGTTAATCCACCCCTCTCTGACCAGAATGTAGTTCAGATGGACAAGTTCTCCATTTGGGCGACGGTATGTCCATAGTCTATGTGCTTGATTTTGGATTTTGTTGCCAGTTGTAACAATGCTAAACCGTTTCACGAATTCCGCCACGCACACTCCACCTCCGCTGGACCCGCCTCTGCACACGAACAGCATGTCCCCAGACCCAAGTCTAGCACCAGGGATGCACAGAAGATTATGAGCTGGAACTGCACCGGTGGCACTGGACAGTCCATGGTAAAAGCGAGGAGTTTCGTCTGGATGGTAGCAGCAAATGACTGTTGTTTCAGGATTACCCATCGGTGTAAGCTTCAGGATGTACTCATTACAGTTGACAAGGCTGGCACGTGACTTTAGAGCCTTTGGTGAGAAAAGAAACCACACACCTGCTGTAGCTTCATTTATCTTATTCTTCCAGGCGGAGGCTCTAATAAGTACATAGCCATGGATATTCTCCTGTAGTAGATGTTTGCTGTGCACAATGCGGTATGCAGATGACATCAATATCATACAGTTGTGCTTCATGTACAAGTTCTTCTTTCTTGGCTGTTGGTGATAGCGTCTGGATGTTGTATGTGCTGATGATGAAAGCAGCTTTACTTTTAACAAAGTTGTCCATGCATCTTTTGTCAATATCAGGGTTGGTCCTTCCAGTAGGCTTTAGGACCAACCCATCATCTGAATTGGTACAGACCAATGTTGACTCAGGAAGCACAGACTTCAAATCTGGGGCTTTAACCCTGGTATTCTGTTGTAAACAATTCAGCTTGTCAATTAGCTAAATAGTAGCTGGGATTCGTCAGGTCTCCAGGTGTTGGGGATGGTCCCTTAGCCTTTTTCTTTCATGGTGACACTCTGCCACAACATCAATATCAATAACATCACAAACATGGGTATTGCCACCAAATGGAGCCTTTAATGTTGCTCAGAAGTCCAGATATTGGGTGAAGTTCATCCATTCATCATTCATCATCAGCTATGTCATTCCACTGCAGGACGAAAGCCTTAACATGTTACCATGTTGGATTAAGGCATTCCACGCTGGCCCAGTGCGGGTTGGAAGGGACTCTGATACCTAGAGTGATAAGTGCAGGTAACAGACCCGGGATGATCCCCTACTCTTATCGATGAGGTCTGCAACTTTTACGTGCTCCGAATTGACTCCTCTGACACACAGAACCAATAGCTTTACATGACTATCTGAACCATGAAGCGCCGGTCACCCACTGCATATACCTGCACATTCTATGCAATGGGTGGGAGCGAGGAGAAATTCCAAAATCACACTTATGCAATTATGCAATTTCCGACCTTATATATAGGAACTATTTGAGTATGACCAAGAAACCCGACTCTCACGGGGCTCGAACCCGGGTCGCTCGCTCGATCTTATATACCCTGCCGACGGTTCAGCGCCTTAGACTGCTCGGCAACCATTTTGAAATTCAAGATGGCCATCTGAAGGAAACAATCTACGACTTTCTGGATGTAATAGATGTGTTCCTTGACATCACAACAAACATGGGTATTGCCGCCAAATGGAGCCTTTTATGTTGCTCCGAAGTCCAGATATTGGGCGAAGTATATATTAAAAGTAGCGGCCATTTTGAAATTCAAGATGGCCGCCAGAAGGAAACAATCTGTGACTTTTCGGATGTAATATTTGTGTTCCTTGACATCACAAACATGGGTATTGCCGCCAACTTGAGCTTTCTATGTTGCTCAGAAGTCCAGATATAGAGCAAAATGTTTAAAATGGCGGCCATTTTGAAATTCAAGATGTCCGCCTGAAGGAAACAATCTGCAACTTTCTGAATGTGATATTTGTGTTCCTTGACATCAAAAACATGGGTATTGCCACCAATTTGAACCTTCTATGTTGCTCAGAAGTCCAGATATAGAGCAAAATATGTTGAAAATGGCAGCCATTTTAAAATCCAAGATGGCCGCCAAACGGAAGGGATAAAAAAATGGTTACAATTTGATTTGGATTCCTGGGACCATTATCTACATTTTAAGACCCAAAATTCCAATTGTAGCAAAAAAGCCAACAAATGACACACTGTCCCATACTACTATTTGCGATTACTAAAATATGATTCAACACAGGACTTCAGCTCATTATTTTGAATACCGCAATCATTAGTTTCTTGATTAAAAGTTCATGGTTCACTGTATCAAATACCTTTTTCAAGTCCAAAAAGAAAACTCCAATTGCAAAGCTTTTATCAATGTTCTTGGGTATATAATCTTGAAAGTCAAGTAGAGTAGTAGCAGTGAAATGATTGGCTCGAAAACCAAATTGGCACTCACTTTTTTTTCCAATCTGATGGAAAATTTGATGTTAAAAGTGAACGATTACATAGATATGCTAGGGAATGACATATATACGGTCAGGTCAATTTTAAAGCGAGGTGTTTATATACATGTACGTCCAGCTGCCCTTAGTAGGCGACATTCACTAATCCTTACTAAATATCATCATCAGTAATCATTGAGACATCAAAAATGATTAGGTCCGCTGTCATTTACATTATTGGTCAATTTAAAAAAAATGGTACGGTTTTCATGAATTTGATTTAGAACAAGTTTTTTGTACCTATACTTGTGAAGGTAAAATGGTAAGTAATTTTTTCAGTATCTTATATTTTTACTATTACTGTTAGCCAGTATTGTCATCCATGTGAATTTTTATTCAAGATTTGATTTTTTATTTGATTATAATCGACAATGTCCCTGGTAACCCCAAGCAAGCATCTACAGGAAGCTTTTTTCCATTGGGGTCCATTTTTACCGAACTGAATTGGACACCAGGGGTAATCACCCTCACTCTTTTCGACACTGGACTGTGATATGCAGGTACATGTACCTCTATGTACATGGGACTGATGACTTAATCCCCTCCAAAGGACAAGATGATTTCATGGTTCATTTCCCAATATCAACGGAACCATGGGGAGAAGCGAATGCCATTGTCATTCAATATCTCTTTACAGATCAAATCCAGAGTACCCGATTAAATCCCTCCAAGTGGTCCCGCCGGGAATAGAACCTGGTACCTTCAACACCAAAGGGTCATAATACCCAACCACTGGGCCACGCTCTCCCACAACAGCACAACAGAGCGATTGATTCCTGTGAAATCCCATTCTGGCAAAGATTCTTTCACCCTGCTTTTCCAAAATGAGAATAGTTTAATTACACTGACTAGTAAAGTTTATTATTGTCCAAGCATCAGAATTTCATGCCAATTGGCAGAGCTTACATAAAAATGAAATGTTTAAATGACCTAATTTTAATATTTTAGAACTTTTTATTATTATCCTTCTGATGCATTAGATGAGTGGAATGTCACTATATGCCAGACACCAGATCTTATGTAAAGGATATTACACCAGTTACTCTCCGTTCGTGGATGAGAATTGGCTGAGGGGCGGAGCCCGAACCATTCTCAGCCGATGGAGAGTTACGATGTAATATCCGACTTACACACACTGGGACGTCACCCTATGCTTTTTCGCTTCCATTATGTGCACGAATGGAGTGTTTTTTTAATTGTTGCTCTCCAAGATAAAATCCATTACCGAGAGCCGATTAATGTATTCAAAGGTTGGTAGGAATGGGGTGTAATTATAAGAGTCTTTAAACCGTCGAATACTGGACAAAGCATCTGTGATTTGTATAATGAGAAGATTACGGTTCAATATTGATCGATTTCATCCCCGCATCCGCCATTTCGTACTGCAGATTTCATTTGGAAAGGTGCGTTTCACAGTTGGTTGCTGTTGTCACAGTTTGCTACAGAGTGGATATATTATATATTACATTTAATTTATTACTCGCATTACTTCAGTATCCTTTTTGATAATTAAGAGATACTGCTGATGAATTACCGGCTAAATGTGTAAAACGCGAGCAAGATGTGTAACTCAGACATTACCACGCCTGTATAGGGTCCAACGCAGACAACCGGTGTGTGTATTTATAATTGCTATACAAGTGGCATATGAACCCGTATCTTGAATTACAAGCTAAATGCAACTTGCAACTTGAGGATGCCCTGTAAATATTATTAATTGTATAATGATCGTGATTTCGGTGTTCCTAAATTGAAATAACCTGGATGTGGTCCCAAGCCGAATCTGAAATAGTATGGATTTACCGAAGATGAGGGATCTGTAAATAGCGTATCCCTAACCGATCCATAAAGCAGATGCATGAATCATAATTCGGAATATACTGATCGACTAATGGCTCTATATTGGGACAAGATTTCATCGGTATTGTATGTTTTCTCCCTGGATATGCCAAGGATTAAGGAACTGTATAGTGTGAAGGGGCGTGGTCTCGTTTTTTCCTATTCGGCCAAAATAGTCGGCTTTACCTTCTCGCATTACAGGTTTTCACAATCGCATTTTACCGCATTTGTTGTTTTTTTTTAAGGAAGTTTTTTCAATTTATGTAATCGTGGCCGACTAAAAAATGTCGCGGGAAGAGTTTGCAATAAGTACCCCATTTAAAATTTAGTTACAGGAGACACTTTTTTTTTATTATGACCTATCTTCACGAACAATAACCCTAAAACCAAAATTTTAAAAAAACATTGTTAATGTACAACATGGAAAACCTGTGTAGCGCATAGCCTATTGAAATTAAAGTGAAACGAGATTTTTTTTTTTGCTTTTGAGGCACCGCAAATATTGTGTCATAAATAGTACTTTCATCTAGATTAGATACTCAATAGAATCTTGCCTTGGTATTCGCTACAGAAATGCCTTAAAAAGAAGGAAAAAACTAAAATGATTTGATATATATGCTATATCAATGTAAAACATAGGTTGAATTTTGTATTTGCTCTTATACGAAATTAGAAATTTCACAATTTTGTCCAAAAAACATATATAGCTTAATCCTTTTAGATGGGGATAGTTTTTTGTGGAAAGCCTTAATCAGGGCAAAAAATCAGTTCTTTCGATTTTTAAGGAACACTATGTGGAAATCTCTCGTTGCACTTTAATTGGCTCTATAGAAAAGCCTGCTTTGATTTTTTTCTGCGTGCAGACAGAAAAAATCAAAGCAACTAAATTATCATCTTATTACATAAGACGGTGTATTCGCTTTTATTCACTTCATGTATGATTCGAATTATGTTGATAGGCATTTCAAGAATGCAAAAAAAACTCAGGTTCGGAAAAAATGGGCACTGCTTCTAGAATAGAAATGTCCTATTGTCTTTTTAAAATGAAAAAAAAAAAAATGAAATTTTACGTCGCAAAATTCATATTGAAACAAACATGAAATTCATGATATACTTTTACACAACTGTTACAGTTGAAAAATACTATGTTATGATTCAAAGATTGATCAAAATAAACAGGGGAACACAAAATTAAATTACATATAAAAAAGATAAAAAGAACAAACAAACAGCAAGTCGGTAGATTTTGACCAAATTAAAAAATTAATACTGAACAAAAATATTCTAGGCCTAAGTAACGATAAATAAACAAAAGTTGCAGGGAATAAATGAAATAAAAGTAGCTCAACCAGGGCATGAAAATAACCTCAAATAAGTAAAATTTCAAAAATTACTCTCAAAACACAAAGAATTTATATAGTTGAGAAATGTATTGAAATACTCCAAATCATACAAAATAAAAACAGTACGACTGTCTTGGAGGTGAGATTCATAACTACACTAGAAAAAATAAACAATACACCAAACTAAAAAGGAACGAACAAAAAAAAATTAACTCGTATGGGTATGTTATCGTTATTTTCATGTTGATTTTTTTACAAAAAGCCAATCTATTTCTAAATTGTGCCTATATTGTAATACCTGCTTTTGTATGGTTTTTCCTGCCTTGTTTGTGCGAATGGAGCGAATGTATCCAATAAAACGCCATCGGAAAACCTCGGCGAAAGCAGTCGCTTTTTTGAGTTATTGTACTTTCGCTCCATTCGTGCAAAATAATGGAGCGAAAACACAACAATAGGGTGACCCGTCAAAGCGTGGTAATCAGTTTTAATACAAAGGCAAAGATCAAATAGCTGTTTTTTAGTAGTGTCGACTCTATGTCTAGTAGGTTCAGTAATAAGTTGGGTAAGTTATAATATTGGATTTTTCTGACTTGATTGTTTGTATATCTAAATGAATTCATTATTAGGATGAGAGCCGTAGTGGTTGTAATAATATAACTTAATTATCGAAGATATCAGATTACAATCAGTTGTCTACAAACACTAGCAATAAAATGGGTTTGTATAAGTTAAATTTAACTGACCCGGAACGAATGAGCCCTCCATGGTTGAGCATATCTATTATGAGAGACCATGGTAATTAAATACTATCACTCCTTTGCAATAAATTGATCATTATGTGAACAAATTGATGCGAGAAATATAGATTCTAAAATCGCTTATTTTTATGATCATCTACATTATGTTTTTCCATTTGTTCTTAAAATGGAATCTGGTTGTGTACATATTTTTAAAAAATGGGTAAGTTAATAGACTATTGTGAACATATTGATTATAATGCTGAGCTTATTTGGCACGTTTAAAGAAGTGGCAAGGTAGCCCATGTCCTATTACATTGTTATTAAAATGTTCAAAGTTCCCCCTTTACTTACGTTTTGGGGGGGGGGGGGGAAATGAGAGGAATTAGACGGGTGACATATTTCCCCATCCTCTGATATTTAGATGAACTTGGTCAAAATACAATCACTACTGCGTAGAGAGCAATCGTTGTTTAAAAGCTATAGATTGATCAACAATGACGCAAGCACCGATATTACATTTCATTTGAAAAAATGGAATTCAGCGCACAGAAACTCGATTGCTTTTGTCCATCCCCCGAACGGCAATACTCAGAAAACTATTTACATTAGCTGCTGGAAACTTTTTGATGAGTTAAACATTTATTGGATTAGTTGCCATGATTCACAAGACTCATGTTTGATTGTGCTGTTGAATTTGTCCATGCCCTGTAAAATGACATGCTATGTGAATTTGTCTGCTATGGAGGCTCCACTTTTTGTACCACCTAGTTCTTTTTTCCCCTGTAAAAGCCATTTTCATTGATTCTACACAAACTTATAAGGCCAAAAAAAAAATAGTTTGTCTCAAGTGATGAGTGGTTTGAAAGGTAATGCGGTATGCGGTATTTTTTTTTTTTTAATTTTCAATCTTGGTGCTCGCCAATAAAATATCAATGTGCATGCACCAACTGATCGCCAACTGTCACCCCCGTGCTTGTAAATCCACTGGTATTCGGAATTTGCAAGTCATGGCAGTATCAACTCAGCGATTTCATGGCTCAGATCCACACATGCGTGGAATCGTTGCATTTCACAATTCAGTTTTTCAACACAAATTTGGATTTAATGGACTGTTTTTTTTGAAAAAAAAAATAAAAAAAAGGTCCGCATAACTTTTTTCAATTTTCGGCAGAAATTTTACAAACGAGCGCGTCGCTTTGAGACAAAACATTTTTTTTTTGCCAATGTTTGAGAAACAAATCAGGCACACTTGGAATTGTGCAGGCCGTACGCAGGATTTAGCGGGGGGGGGGGGGGTGCGGGACGCAACTCGACAAAGTGGATCTTTTGTTAAAAGTGGACATAACCCCCTAAAATGTCCTTTTTGGACTTTTGAACACCATCACCAAAAGTGGACGTTCTTGGCAAAAACTTTTGACGTTTTATCAAAATTTTACAGCAACAAGGGACCTTTGCCCTTTTTGAATATGGGGGCGTACGGGCCTGGAATTGTTGTGTGTAGATTTTACTTTGTACCGAGGCTTATAAGAATTGTGGCGTACTGACTTGACGATGTGATGTTCAGTTTCTGCGATTATTGACACTACTAGGTAGGTGTCATGCAAAGATAGTCTAGGAGCTGAATGATCACCAGGGCCGTAGGCCGGGGGGGGGGGATGACAAAGGTCCGCTTTGTGATGTTGAAGGCCCGCTCTGCCATGTTGAAGGTGCGCTTTATCATGTTGTAAAGTTTGCCGCTTGACTAATTAAGTTGTTTGTAAGGTGTGATATGGTATATGACTGATAAAAGCAGCGAACAATGCTTTTTATTAAGCGCGTGGATGTGTTAATATTAATGTTTTCTCAACACTGCGATGATGTCATGTCACTGTCCCTCCCCCTCCCCCCCCCCCGCCCCGTCTTCAGAATTTGGGAGACGACGGTGAAAATTTTAGGGTCAACCTGCGAGCGCAGCGAGGCGAAAAAATGGTTTGTTGGTACCAAAAAAGGTCCACTTCTGGCAAATCCCACCCCCCCCCCAATAAATTCCTGGATACGGGCTTACTCGATAACAGAGCTATAGTAAAATATCAAGTCAATGGTACAGTTCAGTAGGCTTTACATTCACCAATATATTAGGGTTGGTTGGTTGATTAGATTGAAACAAATTGGCGCTTTCAGCAACAATGGATAGTGCGCCAATCACTATGTAGACTACAATACAGTACGTAATCAGTAAAATCAGTAGACAAGGTAGACCAGGCTACGTGCATCTCAAATACAAAAACGGTCTCGTTAGGAGCAACACCAGGCTGAGGCAACGGACTGTGGTAGATAGGCCGCGCACCACACTATACCGGTAATAAGTCTATGCTGAAACAGCCGTATATACGCCTGTGACCATCTTCCCCAGTTAGCTCACGAAGGCTATCTCCGGCCATATCCAACGCTCGATCGACCAGGAAAACTGTCAGTAGGATAGCAAAATCAAAGCATTAAACCGGGCTGGAACAACCCAATAAGCCTGCGCTATCCGTTGGTAACCACGAGGAGTGGGGGTGGGCTGCCCCGGTACATAACTAACGGCACGTTCGGACCTTACAGACCAATGTATTTAGAAAACTATACCCCTGGTTGTATGGGTATGAGATATGATACCCAGATCACACAGGTCAGTTCAGTCAATGTATGTACAAGTACAACCCACGGAACTGTGTCCTTGGTAGATGAGCTTATTGTAACTCATAGTGGATTGGTTGCAGCTGGGATGGAAATCACTATGAGTTACAATTATGCTCATCCACCAAGGACACAGTTCAGTGGGTTGTACTTGTACATACATTGACATGAACTGACTTTGTGTTATCTGGGTATCATATATCATACCCAAAAACCAGGGGGTGTATTTTCTAAATACACTGGCGAATGGAAGGTACTGAACTGTGCCAAGGGAATTGAGATTTTTGCTTGCTCATAGTGAATGTGCCTTCAACTGTGGGTTTAGTTTATGTACATGTACTTTGTTGAGGTGATTTGACACACTACCATTATATGATTAATATGGAAAAAAAACAGACAAAACCTCAAAATGTTTCACAATTAATACTCAACATGAATTTGATGACATTTGAATTAAAATATTTTTGACACTGTTTGGGAGATTCGAACTTGTTAGTTTTGTGAATATCTATGCGTGGGTCGGCCGTGGGCCATGATCATTAATCATATGCTCAAAAGCCGAGAGAAGCAAGAAATAGGTTTCGGTAGACATGAAAAGTTAATGATTGTGGCTTTAGCTATTCAATGGATGTTCCAGTCATGACCTTTTTTACACAACGATGTCTTTGATTAATATAAGGTATTCAATACGCGCGGGTTGGTGTATTGACATTAAATGCTGACTCAGAGATTTTCGGAATATATTTTGTGTGTGTAATGATTAAAATAGTCAACTAGAACTAAAGATAGTGACCTAAAATGCTCAATTCCAAGTTTGGGATGAAACGGATCTTTCGTTTTGATGCACTAAACATTTATGTATAGCATAACATATATAGCATAACTGTGTATTACGAAAATTCCGGATCCGGAATTTTATAATAGTTGTGAATTTCTATATGAAGGACATTGATTTAAGCTTAGCTATTTCACACAGTGATTATTAGTGGACAAGCATTATGTACATGCAAAAAAACACGACGTGTTAGAAATTTGAATTGAAATCATAGGATAATGACTGAATATAAATCAAAGTCCTGTTGAGTCACAGTCCTACATAGGTAGAAAGTAGTATGCTTAGCCATATATTTTCTGACGCTTGCTTAAAGGCCCATGGCCCGATCGCTAATAACCTCGTCCCCAGGGACCCCCAGATTTTACCGGAAGTGGTCGAAATCTGTATATCAGAAGAAAGCTACTATTTTTCTCATTTACCCTGTGAAATCTTAGGCCTAAATGATATTTGGTTTGGATGTTATGAGCGAAAATATGCCCCATTTTGGTCGACCAATATTAGTTTTACACAGTACTCTATGGGGCTTATAAAATCGCGTTTTTAGCTCTCACATCAAAACGGATTGAAATATCGGCGCGAAACTTCACAGATGGGGTTTTGGGGTCAAGGCCCTTCTATCAAGATGAACACTTTATATACGTAAATCGGGGCCATCCTCTTTTAATTCACGTGAAACCAATAGAGATTGTGCTTGTGACGTCATCAACCGTAATGCTGAACTTTGTTCAACAGGATCAAATCAGAAACCGCTGTTATTTGCACCACATAGTTGGAAACAAGGTTGCACGTTAAATTGGATAGACTGCATTACGGGACAGGATACCCGTTCGATTCTTTTGTCCCTAGCCAATCGATTTTTTAATTATTTTAAAAACAGGCAGGGCATCTATTCAAGCTCAGGTTTCTAATTTGTCTCCCACTACTCCAAATAAATCACTGGGGTTTCCGTATCCGTGCCCATCTGACACATTTTTTTCTGACACACATTCGGAAACCCTTCACGGAATAAAGCACAGGTTAATTACGTTAAGGTTTCCGAATTCATAAGTGTATCAGAAAAAAAGTGTGTCAGATGGGTCAGGTTACGGAAACTCCCATAAATCACAGAAAGAAGTTTCATTTGTTATGGTTTTCTTTACTTGTCAAGTTCCCTTGATTTTTCAAATTTTCAATTGTTGTAGTCAATGAAGATTTGGCGGCGGATTCTCTAAGTTCATTGGCTTGCTCCTATCGTTTTGATGAAGTATTTTATTTCAAACAAAAGCTTTTAGTTTTGTTTTACTTTAATTTAGATGACAAAACGTTTTTAAAGTTTTATAAAACGCCTCTGCTAAAAATTGACGCACCAATAAACAACAATGGCTTTTTCACAATTTTAAAGAAAAGTCATGATTCCAAAAATGTATAGTTTGTATCATCTATCGCCATTGATTTTGGAGTTATAGTGTAAAATGGTCAAAATTGTAAGAGGTCAATTTCCATTTGAACGGGGGTCAAAATCAGAAGTTCCTCCAAATTGGGTAAAAATGAAACAAACTATTCATCTAGCTTAACGTTTTAAAATAAGGAATAGCTTGTAGCATCTACAATGCATAGTTATCATGTTATGTTGCAAAATAGTAATGGGCCAGCGGTCAGATCTCATAGCGTTTACCAAGGTGACGCACCCCTGGGAAGTACATAATTTTTCCTAAATAAATTAGCTAAAATTATAAAAAAATCAGATCTACGCGTGTTCTCACGTCTAGTATGCGCACATTTTCTTTAAACTGAATTAAATGTCATCGCCTTTTTTCCCCGAATATCAGTGACCAACAGATAAACGCCACGTTCCATTGACTCCATTAAATAATGGCGCTATTGATAAGTAAGTCTGCCTGGGTTGCAGGAGACAACAGACTTCATATTCTCTGGAACTGCAGAGCCATTGTTATTGTCCTTAACGTTTAAAAGCTTTCGGGTGTTATCCCCGCCCGATTTAGATTGAGCAAACAAAACAAAATAAAATTGGAGCTTCTACTGGCAGTTCAATAACTTTGACCGTATATTTCATCATTCATTCAAAAAGGAAACCAAGATGAACAAAAATCATGGAAGAAATGTTGCTGGGCAAGTTGTGACTTAACATCTTGGTGCAGAACCAAGACCCATAATTTAATCGTGCGATTATAGAACTTATTTTATCCGTTGGTCACTGATATTCAGGGCAAAAATTGAGATGACACATAATTCATTTTCTGGAAAATTGCCACATACTAGACGTGAGAACACACGTAGAACTGATTTCTATAATTTTAGAAAAATTATTTCGGAAGAATTATGTACTTCCCAGGGGTGCGCCACCTTGGTCGTTATCGGAGCATTTTTTTTTCTCTTGGCCTATTGGCCTGTGCGTCATAATTGTGCCAAATGTTCTTAAATTAGTACTTCTTTTGTAGAACACAAATGGTAGAAAGAATACTGTTGGTAATTGGTAGCTCTTCTAATAGGCCGTATAGGAAAGTATGCTTAAACTTTCTATCATGCAGGACAGACAATACTTTTTTAATCATCTTTTTATGACACAGAGACGGTGTTCATTAATCTCCCTCCTGCTTCGAAGGGGCACTGACACAGTTGAACATGGAGTAAGACCCTGAAAACCCCCATTGACATTTTTTTATTAATAATATTTTTTTCCTGAAAAGCGAATTCGCGTAGCGAGTCTTACTTTGATTGCCACCGTAAGTAAATTTAGTACAGACTTTAGTCATTATTCCTGAATTTAGCACAGGGGAGATTTTTAAGGACTTTGATATGTTATTTCCAGAAAATTCCAGCTTTCGGGTGTTATCCCCGCCCGATTTAGATTGAGCAAACAAAACAAAATAAAATTGGAGCTTCTACTGGCAGTTCAATAACTTTGACCGTATATTTCATCATTCATTCAAAAAGGAAACCAAGATGAACAAAAATCATGGAAGAAATGTTGCTGGGCAAGTTGTGACTTAACATCTTGGTGCAGAACCAAGACCCATAATTTAATCGTGCGATTATAGAACTTATTTTCTATTCAATTTAAAATTTGTTCGGCACCGGTTTACCTGCATTCATTATAGATGAATGATGTTCGATTTCTGCTAAAAACGCGGTAAATTGCATAGAAATGGGGTTACGCGGCAAGTTAAGGGGTTGGTTCTGCACAAAGATGTTAGGTCACAGTTTGCCAAACAACTTTTCTCTCATGAGTTTAGTTCACCTTCGTTCCCCTATGATGAAATATAGGGTCAAAGTTAGTGAACACACAGTAGAAACTCTAACTTTATTCGTGAATGAATGGAAAGAGGACCAGGTCATGAAAAATAGCTTTATCTTTTCAGCATGGATAATGACAATGGCTCTGAAGTTCCAGATGAAAAAGGAATCGGAAGTGTTTGGTCCTCTTCATACCGAGCGGATTTACTTATCAATAGCCCCATTATTTGCTGGAGTCAATGAATCATGATGTACATCCGTTGGTCACTGATATTCAGGGCAAAAATTGAGATGACACATAATTCATTTTCTGGAAAATGTGCACATACTAGACGTGAGAACACACGTAGAACTGATTTCTATAATTTTAGAAAAATTATTTCGGAAGAATTATGTACTTCCCAGGGGTGCGCCACCTTGGTCGTTATCCGAGCATTTTTTTTCTCTTTGGCCTATTGGCCTGTGCGTCATAATTGTGCCAAATGTTCTTAAATTAGTACTTCTTTTGTAGAACACAAATGGTAGAAAGAATACTGTTGGTAATTGGTAGCTCTTCTAATAGGCCGTATAGGAAAGTATGCTTAAACTTTCTATCATGCAGGACAGACAATACTTTTTTAATCATCTTTTTATGACACAGAGACGGTGTTCATTAATCTCCCTCCTGCTTCGAAGGGGCACTGACACAGTTGAACATGGAGTAAGACCCTGAAAACCCCCATTGACATTTTTTTATTAATAATATTTTTTTCCTGAAAAGCGAATTCGCGTAGCGAGTCTTACTTTGATTGCCACCGTAAGTAAATTTAGTACAGACTTTAGTCATTATTCCTGAATTTAGCACAGGGGAGATTTTTAAGGACTTTGATATGTTATTTCCAGAAAATTCCAGCTTGGTGTTATTTTTCTTAAATTTATTGTATTTCTCTTGGAGTAGGAATTCAGGTGTCATCCATTCGCTTGTGTGATAGCGAAAGCTTGGGCGACGCATGGAAGAGAGTAGTGGAGTGTTTCCTAATTTCCGAGAAGTGATATGCAAAAGGGCTTACGTCCATTTTTACCGAAATTGAGTTATTAGTATTACGTTATAATGCCAATAAAAATACACATTTTGGTGCTTGTTTGACATTCATACCTCATCCCCTTCCTGAGATATCGTAATTTTCCCCTTTCGGAAATCTTCGAGAATTTCCGGAAATTTTGACTTAAAAAGGCTATATAATCCCAGAAAAATATTTTTGTTTTCCTTTTTTGATGTTTTATGGTAGCCTTTAATGTTATTTAACTTTTAAAAACAAGAATAAACTGTTTTTAAGTCACTATGTGTGAAAAAAATAATTTTAATTAACAAAAGTTGCTCTTTCGGAAAAACTTGGTGGCATTTTGACCAATTTAATTAAATGTTCATAATTTAACAAATAAATGCGATATTTTTTCTTATTAGTTCTTTTTGATTTTAAAAACATTAGTCAAGGTGAATAATGTAGTAAAAAAAGATTGAATCAATTTTAATCACAAAGGTGGTTTTTAGAAAGGGGCCAAATAGTTGTTTTGCAAAAGAGGCTCTACATCCACTTTTTAATTTGTTAATTAAAATAAGAAAAAATAAAGATGACTTTGAACGATCGTACCTTTTTTATATTGTCTTAGACGTTTCTAAAAAATAAACTTATATAATCATGTAAAACACCTTACTGACACCATATCTGTTTTTGCTCTTTTTCTCGAAATGCAAAAAGGATTGTAACCCTTTTGCATATCAGCTCTTCAAAATCCTGTACTAGTTGAACGAAAGCCAAATGCGTACAACAGCCGAGAAACACCGCAAAGAAGCCAATAAATCGGTTTTGTTTCAGAGCATTTGTACGATTTTTTCGTTTTTTAACTTTTGTAGCATTTACCTGTTTCATATTGTAATTAATTTCATTATCACAGATATTTTCATGATAAATTTTCAATTTTAAAATTGCTAACAAATTAAGAATGACAAAATTGTTTAGTTTGTGTTTCTTAGTGCACAACAAATTGATAGTAGAGTCATAAAATAGCGAATCTGAATTTAGAAGGTTGTTGTAATTTATAGTTTGAAAAAAAAACCACTACACACCCTATACTTCACACCACATACAAAACTAGAGTTTTTTTGACGAGATAAACTGCCAATATCATATATTGCAGTTTATCCGTTTTTAAAATAAACGAAACTCTTCTTTTTTTTACCGGTTTTTCCTTTTTTACTTTATTTACCCCTAACTTTCCCTCATTCTTCAAGCCCGGCCCTCTTTTTGCGGGGCTATCGGTTCTGCGACGCAAGACAGTTAGATAAGAAAAATATTAGTTAACACAGTAATAAAAAAACAATTCAAACAGTAATAAAAAATTTCCTTTAAAAAAATAAAGGGCCGCCCCAAGGAGTGAGGTCTTGTTTGGGTTTCTATGTGGTGGGAAATACTTATGAAGAAAGAAACGGTAGACACAATATCAGATTGAATTTGTGAAGTTTTATTGCAACTAGCTTAGTACAAACGTGTTTGAACTAAGTATAATATATATATATATATATATATATATATATATATAATGATAGATATATTATATATATTTATAACATATATAAAGGTTCAATATCCAAATTAAAGAAACTGCCCGTAAATAATGAGATAATTGACAACAAATTATTCGGGCTTCGGCCCTTAATCAGGTTGAGATTGTTAGCGAGATTTGTTATGAAGATACAGGGGAACGTTGCGAGATTGCGTGCTGGCAGCGAGGAAAACAAAAAACGCTGGAGAGGGCGAAAGGAGGAGGCGCGTGCGCATGCGGCCGCAGGAGGCAAATCGCAACGCTCGGCGTGAATGATGAAAAAAATACAATTAAAATTTGATGCGTAAAAAGTGCATACGTCCAATGGTGGGAGGGTCCGAGTCTATGTTATGATGCGTGCTCTGCTTCTTTCTCTGGTTGATCGCCTCTTGCAAAGTTGTAACCACCGGAGATCTTGCATGTGTGTCTCCTTATTGTGGTTTGGGCGACGTGTCGGTTGCGATGGGAAGACCCGGGGTTGGAGGCCGAATGGAACGGAGGATGTTCCGTGAAACGGTCAGCCATCCGACGTTGGTCTCACCAATATAAATAACATTACACTTGGTGCATCGAATGGCGCGGTAAATCGATTGGATGCGGTACAGGTGAAAGCCTCTGTGACAGTTTACATTTCCTCGAGGTCCTGTAAATGTCGGCTGACTAACATGGGTAACAAGTATTGAATCTGGCTGTGGTGCAATGGGTGGTAGTACCTTTTTGCGTTGGTTGTTTCCAAGGACAGGGGGCGCTGACTAGTTCTCTCGTAGGTTTCCTGTCCCGGCGATAAGCCAGAACCAGCGGGACGGGAAGATATTGCGTGTAGTCTCGTCTGTTTGAAGTATGCTAGCGTTGCGTAGATGACTTTGGCGATCTGCGTGTTGAGAGGGTGGTAAGTGAGTACCAGAGGAACACGACCCGATTGATTGGATGTGTTGGTTTCAAGTGCTTCAGTGTTGGTCGGGTGGCATTTTTTCCATAAGCAGCTTTAGTGACTGATGTAGGGTAACCACGTTGGCTGAAGAAGGAACACATCTGGATGGCTTTGTTCTCGAAGTCCTCATCGTTATCGCAGAGACCTCGGAGACGTAGGAGTTGAGAGTAAGGAATGGCTGTTTTTTTGGGCAAGCAGGGGTGTGATGAATTGTCTTAGATAGGTAGGGGAATCAGGTCCTTGTAGTAGAAGACGCGGTAGACGATTATTCACCTTCACTGGGAGAGAAAAATGTCACGAGAATGGTCGGGTCGGGGTGATAATCTCGGAAGTGAATTTGATGGCTGGGTGGAGTCATTGGCGTAAGCAATAGAAATCTCTGTATGTCTTCCAAGGAGCAAGAAGCGGCGCCAACGCAGTCCATGTAAACGGCAAAAGATTCTGGTTTTACGCCGACAGACGTGGCGAAGATCCTTTAGTTTCAAATCGCCAACCACGCGCAAGCTGACAACCAAGCAAGGCTCGAACCCATAGCGACGGGCGCCGCACCTGTTATCGAACTCGTTTGTTTTTAAAAACAAAGATGATGTGGGTAGAGCTAGTTCAGCTGAACTTAGCAATGTGGTGTGGAGCACCCTGAAGTTTCTTGGGCTTCAAGAAGGAAGGAGAGCAACGTACCTCTTTGATGGTTGGAGTATCTCAAAGATTTAACGTCCAGCGTGAAAATGAACGGGGCGCCCGGTGAAAGGTACACCTTGAAGATCTTGAGAGCGTCTGTAGAGTCCCTTGATTATGGTAGGCAAGTCTTGACTAGGTGACAAAATGTTGTCAAGGTATCTGCTGATGTTTTCCGTAGGACAGAGCATGTGGAGACGATGGGACGACCCGGTTGTTTTGCTTGTGATCTTGGGAACATAGAGAACGAGCACACTTATGATTGTTGATGATGAGTTGAAGCCGGCGGAGGAAGAGCTTTGTTTTCAATCAGCTTCTTAACGGTGTTGGCGATGTCCGCCGTGTTTTTGCTTGGTTGATCATATGAAGGCGCTGGTAACTGTGGTTCCGAGAGTTGGCGGTATGCTTCTTTAAGGTATAGATCCTTTCTCCATACCACGATAGCACCCCCCTTATCTGCCGGCTTGATGACGATATAATCGCGATTCTGCGAAGATCTTCCAGACTTTGTCCTTTCAGATTCATCGGTTTGGGGTTGGTACTTCTTGCGTAAATTGATGTTGTCGATATCATGTCGGCATTTGTCAATAAATAGATCTAACGCACCAAATCTCCCAGGTGGAGGAGTCCAGTTGGATGTTTTCTTGTGGAGAGAAGCAAACCAAGTCGTCGTGTGATTCACTGTCTCCCCTCGTCGGATTCAGGTTCCTGTGGGTAAGTGCGCCTTCAAACGCATGCGTCGGAAGAACTGTTCAGTGTCCAGCCCGTTTGTATTCGTCAACTCTGGGGCGATGGGGTATGAATGTCAAACCCTTTGAAGAACGGATGATTGTTCATCTAAGTTCTAGATCGGAAGGTAATGGTAACTACTAATTACGTTTTGATTCTCAGCGGAGGTACCTTTGGTGATACTCGTTGCGCAGACGTTGAAACTTGGATGCTTTGTTGGTGCATAGACATCGAAGTAGATACTAATCAAGGAAGGG